>ML675617.1:8355727-8606170 GCA_007922155.1 Mesoclemmys tuberculata | reverse complement strand
AATACCGTGTGATGCAATATATACGCATAGGAAGATGGTCCCTATCCCAAATAGTTTACAGTCTAAACCCAAATAAAACAAATGCAGGCTGGAAGAAAGGAAGTATTACTGTCCCCTTTCACAGATGGGGAAACTAAGGCACAGAGAGAGCAACTATTTATCAAGACCACACAAGACGTCTGTTGAAGGAAATGGAAACTGAACCCAGAATGCTTGTCTCCTAATCCAGGGCCTTATTCCCAAAACTATCCTTATTTTCTGAATGATTGAATCTAAGTGTGGCCTCTCCTGTCTACTAGCCCAGCACGAGGGTGTTCAAGATAGGGAAAGTCTCCCTTGTGACTTTTTTTACACAACTTTGGGAAACTGGGTTTGTGGCTCCTGTGAGCGCTCTGCGTTGTGTGTGTTAGTGTGTATTCACTTCAGCCCAACCCACCAGGAACAAGGTTTTATCCGGCAAGGAAACCTAGAACAGGGTTAAAGTCCATCAGCCTCCTGTCTGCCTGCGTGCCACACGCTCCCAGCCTCAGTCAGTGCTGAAACTTCCTGCTGGGAGGCAGAGGCTCCTTTGTATATATAATAGATCCAAAACAAACAAGCCAGCACTGTCCTTTTGCCTCATTTTAACTCCTCTCAGAGTGCTCTTTAAGCCCCTTTTAGTCCTACCTGCAATGAAACCTAGAACATAATTACAGTCCGTCAGCCTCCTGTCTGCTTCCCTGCCACTTGCTCCCAGCCTGTCACTGATGAAACTTCCTGCTGGGAGGTTAGAGGGTACTTCCTGGCAAGAGCCAGAAAGTTCTCCCAACATGCTGTAGTTTGTAGTCCACAACTTGCAGTTCCCATTGCTGCTGGTGTTGAAGCACATTGGACCCTTGGCTACATAAGCTTGAGTAGTCTGTCATATAGCAAGCAGAATGATAATTTTCCTTGTGACTATGCTCCCACAAAACACTATTTTCCTTCAGAGACAGTTTATTCATTTTGTCAGTGTAGTTTCTTTGGTGTCTTTTTTTCAAATGGAATTTTTTTCCAGACATATTGTTTTTTTTAATTCCAACATCACTAGCTCAAGGTGTGCACTTGGGGGTGGCCTGATTATGGAGGTGGAGAAGAATAACATAGTCCATGTTTCTTAACTGTAACCTCCTTCCAATGAATCAGTGTCTGATCCCATGGAAGTATGGTTTCAAATGTTCTTTAAAATAAGAATTCAACAAGGTTACCAAGACACATTCTTCCTGTCAAACATTTCCTTTATTCTAGGTTTAGAGCAGCGGTTCTCAACCTGTGGGTCGCAACCCCGGCGGGGGTCGAACGACCAAAACACAGGGGTTGCCTAAAGCCATCGGAAAATACATATTTCCGATGGCTTTAGCCGCTGAGAAGTCGCGCTACCATCTGTAGCAGCGCTATTCAGCTGGAACGCACACCGTTATGGATGCGCGTTCCAAACTGAATGCCTGCGCGCATGCGCAGACGTGATTGCATCATCCGTCCGGGGCCTAAGGGGCAGGGGAAGCGGGGGGAACGCTCCACAGTCCATAGCAGCGCATTACGTGTGTCCGGCGCTTGCTGACGTCATCAGTGGGCGGACGCAGCAAGCGCCGGAGGACAGAAGCCTAGGAGGCGGAGAGCCAAGAGGCGGAGAGCCAAGAGAGCCTGCGAGACAGCCTTCTGGTGTAAAAAAGGTTAATAATGTAAAAACAGTACACACACAATACTGTGTAAGTGTAAGGTGCTTTGTGTGTAATCATTATACAATGAGAATACATAATGCATATCAGGTATTTACATTCCAAATCTAACTGTAGCAAAATTACAGTTTTGAAGTAGCCACCAAAATTATTTTTTGGTTTGGGGTCACCGCAATATGAGGAACTGTATTGTGGGGTCACGGCATTAGAAAGGTTGAGAACCACTGGTTTAGAGGATAGTTGTGAGGATACTCTGCTGGAATAGTGTCTTTTATTTTCAAATGGCTTTCAGGTATTTCTGCAATAGGTGTAGGTGCTCAAAATACAATAGTGTCTGACAGGATGCATCTGTGAAACTGACTTTCTCGGGACTTTTACAAATGGAAAAAATAAAGAGAGATGAAATTTGCTGTTCCGATGGCCTTAGGGAAGGTATGGATATGATAAAAATCATAGATCCTGCAATTTCCTGGTTCTTCATTGTGTATTTTTCAAAACTAATTCTTGGCTGCTAATCCTCTCCCCATGTGGAACCAGTACTCCCATAAGCTCTGCCTCCTCCTAGTGTCTCCCTCAGGAGGATTTTGAATAAATAATATTTGAGTTTGACTGTTTGAGATGCAATTCTGCATTAATAGGACTAACTAGCATACGTGTGAACATGTACCTAATAAAAGCAAATGGCTATAAAGAAGGTAAGAAGAGAGCTGTACAAGGATTTTGTGGGGAATATGTTGTTCAGAATGAACACAAATTATATTTTGATAGTATGAAAACAAATTATACAAAGGAAGCTTGGTTGTAATTCATGTGAAGTATGCTCCCTCTTTCACACATGCTAAAGGGGATCCCTTATTGGTATGGTACTTTATTCCTTCTGCATTTCCAAGAAGGGAACATTGTGACATCATTAGTCTCAATTATCTGTTTGTTTAAAAAAAACAGGGATTTGCATATGTTAGTACAGCCTTGAACCCATGATAACATACAACACCAAAACCGGTTACTATTTATTACCTGAGGATCAGCATCGTTTATGGAGCTTTGAAAAATGTGGGGCACGTGTTTCAATACTGCACCTTTAAGTTCTAGAACATTGTGTGGCACACTGATTCAAAAGACTGGTTGGTTGGAAATAAGTGCAAATGGTGCTGTCTTGGATATGGAACCCATCACAGTAGTAATAAGGATGTTGCTTGTAAACTCACTGTGGGCCATATTCTAATACCCTTGATCTGGTTGAAGAGTACCTTAATCCATGCATAATCCCACTGGTTTTAATAGGGCACTGCACTGATTTCATGTGGTTTGGAAAAGGAGATGGAGTTAGATATGTTGAAAAAACTAGATTTTTTTTTTCTAGTCTCAATTGCATTTCTATTTGCATTTTTTAATTGCAATTAATGTATGCTCTGTATCTCAACCATTCTTAGGTTACTTTAAAAGAAAATCAGTTGTTTCCGCTCTGAGACAATTGCACTTAGCCACTGGTCAGTGGGGACAGAGGTGCTAGTTAGAGTAAGCAGCGAAGGTCCATGTATCTGCACCCAAGGCTGGGAGAAAGTTCCCATGAACCCTCAAAGTTTGGGTCCAAGGTGTGGTTGAGTGCTGAGGCGGTAACAGTGGCAGGGGAACAGGAGTTCCATGAACACTTCTACAGTGATTAGAGGGCTTTGGTGGTGGTTGTTGGATTAGCCCCATTTAACTTTAATCTACCACTAATTAGGGGACAGTGTTTTGACCTTCTTGGCAGCAAAATGGAGCTTAGAGCAGCGGTTCTCAACCTGTGGGTCGCGACCCCGGCGGGGGTCGAACGACCAAAACACAGGGGTCGCCTAAAGCCATCGGAAAATACATATTTCCGATGGCTTTAGCCGCTGAGAAGTCGCGCTACCATCTGTAGCAGCACTATTCAGCTGGAATGTACACCGTTATGGTGCGCGTTCCAAACTGAATGCCTGCGCGCATGCGCAGACGTGATTGCATCATCCGTCCAGGGCCTAAGGGGCGGGGGAAGCGGGGGGAACGCTCCACAGTCCATAGCAGCGCATTACGTGTGTCCGGCGCTTGCTGACGTCATCAGTGGGCGGACGCAGCAAGCGCCAGAGGACAGAAGCCTAGGAGGCGGAGAGCCAAGAGAGCCTGCGAGACAGCCTGCTGGTGTAAAAAAGGTTAATAATGTAAAAACAGTACACACACCATACACACAATACTGTGTAAGTGTATGGTGCTTTGTGTGTAATCATTATACAATGAGAATACATAATGCATATCAGGTATTTACATTCCGAATCATAACTGTAGCAAAATTACAGTTTTGAAGTAGCCACCAAAATTATTTTTTGGTTTGGGGTCACCGCAATATGAGGAACTGTATTGCGGGGTCACGGCATTAGAAAGGTTGAGAACCACTGGCTTAGAGGGTAATGGAGGATCTCTTCAGGGATTCAGTGGGGTTTGTGGAGAGGAATCATAGATGGGAGGAGAACTGGATAAGGCCCCGGATATAATACTTTGTACAGAGCCCTGTAAAACCTAAGGACAGTTCTATTTAGCAGAGGAAGAGCAGCTGAACTGGTAGACCATGCAGAGTATAAGACTGATGGAAGGCTTTAACTTATAAATGAACATTGCCTTCATGTTCTGTTGGAACCTCCCTGCCAGTCAAAGCGATGTATGGGTCAGTTTCCTCACACAGTGGGAAGTAATATTTCATCTGTCTCTGTGTGAGAGAGAGAATAATGTACTTAAAAATTATGCCTATATATTAAAATTGACACTGGGCTGCACAAGTTACATAATTTGGATTTAGTTTTAAAAAATTACTTAATTTCATATTTTTCCTATATGATTTCAGTATTGTGGGTTTAAAAAAAAAAAGGAGCAGTTCATGTCAACACTCTCCATCTACTTCTTAATGTTAAGGTTGGCTGCCACTTGCTTCATTTCATGCAAATTAGAGTTCCTCTAGTTCCTGGCAAACCTTTATATGGAGAATAGTTTGGGCGCTCTAACAAACCACTGTGCCTTTCCTTGCCCGCTGATCACTTTTTAAAAAAATACAACATGAGCCTTGAAACAGAACAGCTGTGAGAAATATAATAAAAAAGATAACAATGTATGGCTGCTAACCTAAAATATTTTTGGCAGCAACACACATGAATTGCTTTGGAAGACATGACTATTACAAGACTATTTCCTTAGGAACGAAGCATCAGGCAGCTTGGAGTTCTCCCACTGGAATACTGTTGTTTAAGTTTTGAACATCCTTTACAAACAACCATCTCAATAAATTGTATGAGCAGCAAAACATTCTCCAAATTCCTACAGTTGTTTCTGCAAACTGTTAAAATAAATGGAACGTTTTGTTTGGTATTAATTGTTTCCCCTTGGATTGTCATAGCCTCACTAGGCAGCAATTAGCAGCAGCAGCTTGAGAGCTCTCTCCATGTTCATTATGTGGAAATGAATTTATTCTCTTTTCCAGTTATAGTTTCTTGTTTTTCTTCTATCGGACTGCTGGAACCAGAAGAGCGTGTCTGACATCCTAACCCAGTCAACATTCTCAATAACTGTTCCGAAATAGAGACAGGTTTTTTTGCTCTGCCTTAACTAACTTCTGCCTCATGGTGTTAGGCAACTTTCTCTTACAGAGGGTTGTATTAATAGTAATCATCAATTTTGAGATCTCTCCACTGGGTTTTTATTGGCCAGAGCTGATTTTTGCATGTGGTTCAGTAAATCTTGCCCAGAACATCCATGAAATCAAACCAGGAAAAAAGGGCCCTTTTCTCACTTCTTCCCCCAACACTCCTCTCAGTGCTAGAAGGGTCTATGCTTTGTAAGCACTATGTCAGCAGAACAGGATAAGATTTGTCACCTCCAAGCTTCACTTTTGCTATATGCTCTGTGTAGGGTTACCTTTGAAAAAAGCTACTGATCGTTCCTGCCTTTTAAGTTAGTCAGGCCAACATGTTGAAAGAGCATCCAGGGAAGGTAAGCTTCCACCAGTAGGCGGAAGCTACCTGTATGCCTAATTGCCAAATACACCTTGCCATGCAGTTGTGTTGAAATTTGACTCTTTTTGACAACCCATAAAGGAGGAAGAACAGAAAGATTGAGTCCTCTGCTTTTTGTATTGCAACTTTCATCTGAGAATCTCAAAGCAGGTAATGAACTAAGCCTCCCAATACCATTATATTGTACAAGGTGGAGTACTGGGATTTTCAGCTGATGTTTAATCTCACAACGTGTTTGGTTCATCAGATGACACTATACAGAGGCACTGTTAAAATCTTTACAATTACTATTTGCATATTATTAGCACTTGCAGTATGTGATTTGAAAATATTTCCCTTATATCATTACTAGACCAAAGGCAAAACGGTAAATATTTTGATAGCAAACACTGCGTTATGCACACATGCATGCTTTGCTTGTATGTGTCACAAACATGCCCTCTAATAGGGTGTTACCATCAGATACCATAGTGAGGTGCAGTGTAAAAAATTCTATAAATAAACAGTGGTGGTGGTGTTACCAGAATAAATCCACCCCATTAAAAACAAAACCTGCAACCTGAGACAAAATATATAGCATGCACATGGTTACATGCTGATCCGTGAATCAGCAATAAAAGAAAGCTTAATTTGTACTTCGTGAACTCCAATATATTTTAGCCAACCCAGATAACTAACCCTACCCAAATTAATTTAATCATAATCTTCAAGGGCCAGGAGCTCTTTTGTGTTGCTTCTGCTGCTGAGAGGGGCTAACTAGTGAGGAAATGAGAATCCGAGTTGAAAGGAATTTTAAGTGAAGCTAAATTGTTGTTTGTTTTTAATAACATTAGGAATTTTTAAAAAAAATACCTTTATTGCTGATAAACAAAAGATTGTGTTTCAAATTAGAATGCAGAGACTGACCATGATTGCATTCTATTGGGGAGATATGGATGGCCTATGTGGCTTTTATGATCCTGAAGGCTTAAACCCGAACATTGCCTAAACGATGGCTTATTCAAAATGTAACCACACATGTTCCAAGGAATGAGAGGCTCGCGTGCTGCGGGTGAAGTGGAAAGAAGGCCGTGAGATGTCAACAGCTTTGAAGGCTACATGCTATAGTTAGAACTCTTATGATTTACTCACATGGCAGACTTTAAGTCAGTATAAATGTCTCAAACGCTGTGCTATCAGAGCAGATGTGGATTATTTGAGGTTTGCCTGAGTAAAGACTACGGTTTTGGTCTGCAAGCGCTTAAATATTTTATATTATTATCACTAAGGAAAAGTAACACGTCTGTATGATCAGATTAATTCCTAAATGACTTAAATAAAGCTTTTAGAGGTTTAGGACACCTCTTAAGGGTTTTCAGCAAAAACTGCACCTTCCAAGGTACATCCATCACTCGTATTTACATAACAGATGCTTAAATGCTATACCTCATTCTTCCAAAGCATTGCCTAAATCTCAGACTGGTGCTTGAAGTTTAGTATGGCATGTGCTACAGCCACCAAGAAACGGGAGGATGAACTGAGACTAGAGTGCCAGAAACACCTTTTGAATTCCTTTGCTTTTGTTGATTTGTAGCACAACTAGATCTGTGCAAATAACTGATTTTTCAGTTTGCTCGCAATTCTGAAACACCAAAGACAAACTCACTTTATCAACAGAAAACTGATTTGCGAAAAATTTCAAAGTAGGAAAAATTAATTTCTTTTGATTGTGAGCAATTTTCTTTCAATTTTTTACTTTATAAGAAATTGAAGGGAATTTCAAAACCAAAAAATTAAGTGTTTCAATTTGAAAATACTGAAAAACATTTTGACTCTGAATTTTTTTTTTAAGACAGATAATGTTAAAGACACAGAGACAATTCAGCCAAATGTTTTGGTGTCACTGAATCTCAAATTTTTCAGTGAAAAATGCAACTGAAAAAATTTGCTTAACTCTAATTACAATATTAACACGACTTAAACTGTGTATGTACAGAATACAATATACACTGAATGTTAACATAGTATGACAGCTAGAAACAGAATAAAATATTGTAAAGACAGAGCTAAGGAAATGAAGGATGTCAGAAGTAACTAAAAGCTAAAGCTAAATTTTTATGAAAGTGCCAATTGTAGCTTCATAGTTTAAGGTTAAATTTAGTTTTGTTTTTTGTTTTTAATGCAGATTAAACTACTTTGATATCTATGAAAAATACCTCCCTGAAATTTAAAGCACCTACTCTTTGGGCAAATGCCATTTTACATAGCCCACATGCCCTAGTTCAAATAACAGGGTATCTGTTTATGCATCCTGTTCTGAATAACATAGATCAGATATTGCCAGACTTTGATAGATTGCTTCATCGCTTTCATATAGGACTTGTATATACAGTATGCAATTAGAGATGTGAGATTAATTGGATAACTGTGAATTTGATATGGCAAGCAGATACCATGAATACAGGCAATAATGCAATACTAAAACCAGAAAGAGAAGACCAGATAAAGTGTGGCCCTAAAGGTACAGCATCTTTTTCTACATAGAAAGGTGAAAGTTAAAGGGGAAATTAATTTTAAATAGGGGTGGCTGTGCAATTAAATTAAAAATTTTAAAATTGGGATTTGCTACACCATTTTGCTAAAGTAATTATACTGATATGAGGGATTAGGGTGATTCAAGATTCACAGCTTGTCTAAACTCAGGCTGGAGGTGGTGGACACTTTGGGTCAGATTGTGACTTTCGCTCACACTGATGAACACGAGTTGACTTCAACTCGAGTACTACTAAAGTGAATTGCTATGACTGGTAACCATTGGTCACCCAAACTGGTCCTTTAGAAGTCTGTCCTTACGTAACTCCCTTTGATCACCTTTTACACCAGATTTGAATGAGGCCCGTTATTTTAAAAAACAGATTAATAATTCTTGCTGTTGATTATATTTAGTTTAATCATTCATAATTTAAAGGAGAACAAGACAAATTTCTCTTGGTCTTGTATTACTTTTCTGTGCAGTAGTATCCGGTTTACAATAATGGGAATTTATCCCTATTAATAGTTTGTAAGAGGAAATGCACAAGAATTTCAGACAATGTTTTTAAGAATTTAAGGCCAGTTTTTCAAAACTGCTCAGTTTAAAAAATTCCACAGGCAAACCTGACACTTCATAGAGAGTTCTCTAAACTCTGGCCACTAAGGTGATCAGTTCTAAGCAAACATATTTTAAATCCTTTTTAGCACTGCAAAATTAACACTGAGAGACAGGGAGCGACTCTGAACCTGTTGCTGATGCACAAGCCAGAATAGAAACTGGAAAATGACGTTCTGTCCTCAGTTACACTTGAGTAACAAGGTAAAATCTGAATACAATGGATTTGCATAGGTGTGATGGGACAGAATTTGACTGCAGAATCTTCAGTATTGGTACATGAGAAGTAAAGAACTCAGCTCAATTTTTGATTCCAAGTTGAGTTTGCAGGGCTTGGCAGTTAGAAAATACCTTTTTAAAAATTAAAATGAGCAAATTTAATTTGGAAGCCGTCGATGAGACAGTAAATTTAGACCTTCTCAATGTCATTTTTACAGTCACTTGTGAGAGTATGACTGTACCTTAGTGATAAATGTCTGTGACCAAACCACTATGTAGACTGTGGCCTTTGACAGAGGAAATATGGCTCCTGTTCTAATAAATTATGTCTATTGTTCTTAAAGACAAAGGGTCACATTCTCCCATTGCTCCCCTGACTTCAACAGTGACACAAACGGAATTTGGCTCAGAGAGAGAATGACATGGTCCTGAAAGCAGCAATGTAGAGTAACAAACACGAAGGATCAGACATGTCAGAGAGAGAGAGAGAGCACCACAGTTGCAGTCTAAGAGATTAGAACCTGCCTCCAGTGAAAGATTGTTATAGTCTGTTACCTTTTATAGCAGGGCTTGATTTCCACCCTTTTTAAATGTTAGAGCCCAAAGTCAGCACTTCAGAGATTCATTGTTATATCAGCCAAGTATCTATTTGCTGAAAGCACCATGAGTTGGAAGAGGCAAAAGATCAAGGATGTCTACCAAAGGATCAGTAAATAACTTTCATCTGGAATTGTAATATGTATAGATGCTATTTTATTTATGTTAAGAGCATGGTAAGACAGTAGGCTTGAGCACTCAATAGCCAGAAAATGCCAAATATGTGATAAGGTGAAGACCGAATCATCATGCAAATACACAGGTAGGCAGAGTTAAGGCTGAATGTGCAACTTTGATTTTGGTATTTCTTGACTTTTTAGTGTTTAAAGTTATTTTTTGCCTGGAATTTCCTTTTTCTTTTCAAAGACTAGAGATTTCAGTCTCCAGGACTTCAAAACTCTGCTAGCTTGTGAATCTTTGGCAGTGACATGCAAATTACATAGTCTGGAAAAATTTAACTGGACACCACTGAAAATCCTGGCGGTCCAAGGTGGGAGCCTGACTCCTGTGGATGTTAGGAGCTGTAGAGCTACAGAAATGCATCAGAGCTTGGTTCCCTCCTACTCCTTTCCAAATTGCCTAGCAACCCTCCCTAAACCCTTTATACATTACCAGGTCCACAAGATTCGTTCTATTTTTGTGAATCTTAGACAGTCTAGGATCTTAGATTACTAAACTTTTTTCATGCAGAGGCTGAAGAAAGAGTATCTTGGTTTGTAAGCCCTCATTTCTTTTTCACCATGCAGCTAAATTAGTCAAGCGCTGCAGTATGCAGTGAATTTTTCATCAGGTGTGAAAGTTTAGTGAAAAAACAATAAAAGCAAGAGCAAAGTACAATTTTCAACTCATTGAAATCCAAACAGATTTTCACTGGAACAGAGAACTAGTTCATTGTTCACTATTTCCACTTCCTGTGCTCAACCATTTTCTCTGCAGAGCTATTAGAAAAATGTCTCAAGTATCTTTTGTAATAGCAACTAGTTTGGGGCATAACAGTTCTGAAGACAAGGTCACTGATTTAGGTTCCTGAATATGGACTAATGTTAAGTGTCCAGTTTTTAAAATATATCCTTTATTTGCAGAAGGCCTGCAGGATTGGATCCAGCAATTTAGTTTTCAATGTAGTGTCTAGTTTATTTTGTTGTGTGTTCATTCTCCCATACTATCTATAAGGTGGATGGGTTGAGAAAACGGTTTCCTCATAAACTTCACTATTCTATACACAACTAATCTTTCTTAAGTCTTAATGAACTAAAATCATGCTAAATCACTGACAGCCACTTTGCTATATTTTTAACGTGAAGTCAGGAATTGCATGTTTTACTTGTTTCATGGATTTATACTTTTTTTAAATTTAAAAAATGTGTACAGTGAATATTTTAAATTGATTAAAGATTCTGTAAACTGTGCTAGGAGTCAAGAGACTGTTCAAAGTAAAAGCTGGATTCTTTTTTGATATGTGATTTGTTTCTTGCTGATCAAATCCCCATTTTGTCTGTTAATGTAAAATAGCTCAGGGGCCCATTAAAAGCAAACCAATATGTCATACTCAAGAAAAAGAGGAAATGATTTTGGAGAAAAGTCCAAAAGTAACATAGTAATAGAAAAGTGATGAATTATCTGACAACTGCAGATACCTGATGACTACAAGATGATAGAGGGAGAGATTAACAAAATAGAAAACTAAGCTACAAATTTATTCAAATGTCAGGACATGATTGCAGGAACTGGGATATGATCAGTTTTGTATGCATAAAATTGTGCCAAATGCAATTTACAAATGCCTCAATCAGTTGCTCTCTCTGGATAGAGAACTGGCTGAACTGATTTCGGAGAACTCCTGATGGCTCAGTTGATGCAAACTAGCTTACTAGACATGTCAGATACAGAGCGGTTGTTTTATGGACATTCTGGGTGTGGGAAGGCACATCGTTTTCATAGTAATGGCAGCGTTGACAGCATGATGGCACAGATAGCATACAGAAAATGGTACCTACTGTAGAATGAAGGGATGTGAAAAATCCAATTGAGAACAATGGGCTCTACAGTGTGCTGAGCTCTTTTGAAAATCTGGCCTTTTGAGACTTTGTGGTTCCCACAGTAACTATAACTAGGACCACTTGTGCATATGTAATATTTTATACTAGTGCATGTGCTATTTAACATATGTGCTCTGGGAACATACGATGATGCCATTGGAATGATAACTTTGATTTTTCCTGCCTCTCTTCTTTGCACTATTCTTATTTTGACTTCTGAAAGTTGAATTTCCGTCTTTGTTTTACTACACAAGGAACAGAGTGGCAAGTGACTGAATTCACTGTGAAACACTGATAGCCACAGTATTTCAGTTTGTGTGGTGAGATTAAAAGGAATACTAAGAAAAAGCAAAGGTGCTGGTCTAACCTGAACCCTGTGCGCCAAGGACCTTGAGTGACTACTTGAGCAGCCCAGCCCATGCTGCTGCAGCTTCACTGCTATTGTTACGTGACCTAGCTTTGATCTATGCTCTCTTTTGCTAGCAAACAGTTCAATAACTTTTTTTAGATCATTTAAGATACCATAAATTCCTATTTTGTGGTGGTGGTTACCTTTTTTTCTTTCAGTTGACATTTCCTTTCCTTCTATCTCTCTCTATTTTTCTCAGTCTCTTTATTTTAGTGTCTTGGCTTTCTTACCACTAAAATTTCTATACTGATAAAAGCTCATTTATTTAACTCTTAATTTTTTTCCTTTCTAAAACTATCCTGTCATCAATTCTTTCTCTTCACGCCGTTTTCTTTTATTATTTCTCTATGTACAGCTGCTTATTTTACTGTTTTGTTTTTTTTCCCCCTAAGAATGTTCTACTGCTTACTTCTTTACTTACTGCCTTAGTTAAAATGAGTCAAAGAATATAAACAAAATACAGGTAATGGGATGGCCAAATTCCAAGATATGCATGATAAATTACTAGTATTGTCATATTTTGTGCTAGGTGGTTGTGCATATCTCAAAACTCCTTTCCTTCACTGCTCTTAGGACCTACTACTTTGTCTAGGTTGTACTAGCTGTTTTTCTGTGCTGGTGTTTGAGATGTTACCCAAATGTATTTATCATACATATAGTAATAACATGTTTTCAGTGCCTGATCCTGCATTCTTTGCATACTCGCCAACTCCTGTTACAGTCCATTTTGCATCAGTGGGTGTTTGGGCTGCACAAGAAGTATCATTAGTTTTAAAACAATCAGCAAATGTGTAAATATATGGCAGCAATGGAGGAGGGCTGTAGTTTGGTTGTAGATACCTCCTTACTTTCCTTGACTTGGATTTTGTACGTGCAAAGATTTTGCATCACAGATATATTTCTTCCCCTTCTCAGAAAAGTTACTATAATTCATCTATTAAAATCCCACCAGTGGGAAGAAGCTAAAAGAAATGTTAATGAAAAGTGAAGTACCAGGAAAGATAGAAAATTGTAGGCTAAAATCAGACACAGCCCATTGTAGCTCCATAAAGATGCCTTGGAAACTTTGTGTCAGTAAAAAAGATACTGACATTTACAAAAGCTTAAACATCCTGTTGTGGTGAGGGTGGACAGTGCTTCAGTAATAAGCTGATCGACACAAACTACCCTTGTGAATTTTATATCATGAGATCAACTCGAGCAACCAAAATGTCTGATTCAGTGTCAGCTCCTGCCTTTGTTTCTGTGAATATATTACTTTTAAAAATATAACTAAATTAACAACTAATGACTAATCATTTAGTTATGATTTAATGTACTGTAATCTGCTCTGTTCTCATCACATGCAGGCATGTATCCTATTTAGGATAAATCTTCCATACAGTATAATCTTATGCATTACATATTTGAAACCTCATCATGCATATTCATTTTCATGAACTAGCTCCAGCCACTTCTGGTAGAGCCTGTTGCTAGGCACTGGAAAGCCTGTTAGTTGGCTGTGCTCATTGCTAACAATCTCTTCTTTCTTCTCCCCACCCCCTTCCTCTCCAGATGTCATTCTTCCCATGCTAATGCCAACTTGATACCCTGCTTGGAGCTGGAGACAATTTGTGAATGGCTCCCCCACAAGCAAGACTCTCCCAACCCTTTCCCTCCCTACAGGTCCTGCTCAATCCACAACATGTGCACTTCCACTCAGTCAATTCAGTCTCCCACCCCAAAATTAATACCTTTCAAAATGAATACTCCCTCCTAAAAATGTTAACGAGACACAAATTTCTCCTCACCCCTACAAGCCAACCTTCCACTTCGGAAATTCTCTTCAGCAACCAAAAAATCTATCCTCTCTACAAACTTATTTGACATTCCTCCCCCACTTCATGAGTTCATCTCCCCATCAAAGTACCCTGGCAGGGCCTGCCTCTCTCTGCAGATAGTGGAAGACTCTTGCTGCTGGTCAAGCCAAAAGTGGCAGGATATATTCCAACTTCATACTGAGGCCACAAAAGAGATGAACTAGATGATGGGAAACCCCGTGGCAAAAAGGAAAAGACTCTGTGTAGCTGCACTTTTTCGGTATAATTTCTGCCATGCTGCAGCCTTCTCGGGACTAAAGAAGGTTCCAACTCAGGTGGTCACAAAGCTGTAGATGCCTGGAAATGAGCAAGAATTTAATAGAAATGGGCTGGTAACTAGGCTGGTCTGGTGTCACATCAAAGGCAGCCATAGAGTCCTTAGAGTGGTCATGCATGTGGTAATCTTAGTCTCCACCCTGTTTATTGCAGAGGGGTCTCCCACAGATATTAAAGGCCACCACTGAAGCCTTGGGTGGCCCAATGCAGAGGCAATAGGATCCTCTGCTACGTGCATACAGAACTCCTTAAACTGTATATAAATGGTGTGGATGAGTTGTGGCATTTATTTCAGTCCTTAAACTGGAGCAGCAGAGTGTGTATATCTCTTTCCACTAGCTTTAATAGGCATTGGATCAAGCCCTAAGTAATCTACAGTAAGACAATTTATTTGCTGCTTTGCTTATGTCTTCCTTTTGAGTTTTGAAGTGTGTAAGTATTAATTTTAATTAAGAATCTTTTTTTAATCTTATTTGATTGAAGTGGGGTTTTTTGTAGTTGTAGATTTATAGCTATAGAGTTAGGGCCCAGTTCTGCAGTCCTTATGTAGGCAAAACCCCCATTGCTGTCATCAATGGGTGTTTCAGTGAGTTACATGATCATGCCCATAGATAACTAGGACTCTTGCAACATAGCAAATATATAAAATTCAAACCAGTCATTCTTTTTTTCAAAAGCACTTGTAAAGCTGAATTTGGGGCCTGAGAAACACACACAAATGTTTGTTTTTATGAGGCTATCTTAAGGTTGTTTTTAAAAAGCCAAATGAAAAGGGATCTATTTCTTTACAAGCGGTTTAATCCCACTTAGTGTGGTTATAATCCAGATGACTCTCTCGAGGGAAAGGGAGGAGCATTGCCAATGTTCTTTGTGTTGAAAGGTTCACAAAGGAGAAACAGATCATATTCAGTGGGTTGATAAATAGCTTAACATCCACAACCAGAAGAAAGCCTTATAGTAATGTTCTATTGTGTTTTCCTTTGTTTTCTTTTGAGGAAAAAATAGACTGGCCCCCCTATTACCTTTCAATTGAGGATCTTGGAAGAAAAAAACTTATTAATTAAAAACCTTATTATTAATGACCTAAAAGGTAATTTACAAGCATCTGCTGGAATTATCCACCAATACCCCTTGATATCAGGCAGTTGGTTTTAATTTAACAATGTAACAATTTAATACAAATCATGAGTTATTTTACCAAGATAAAAGTGTTGGTGATCTTGGTAAGTTTGGATTTGAAGAAACTGAATCAAAACCCAGAGCTGCACTTATGCTAAGTTATCATTTTATAATGAATTTACACTTTCAATACTTGAACAAATCTTTTATTTTATTTATTGAATTTTTAGGGTTATATGCAGTACAGGTTGGTCTGCATGTTGGGAGTCAGGTTAATGCTAAAAATTAAACCAGATGCTACATCAGGTGAAACCCCAATGTTTTGGGAATCCTGTTTTTAAAATGTTGCTGGTGGTAGCATACCTTCTGCAAAGCACAGACCAAAATTTGTTTTGATGGTATTCCTTTTATTTTAATAAGACTCTATGTTGCTTGTAAGAAATAAATGCGGTTTCCTGGCTGAGAAGAGCTATTGTATTGATGTCGTCCTTTCCAAGAAGAATCCCTTATAAAGCTTTGTTTAAAAAACCAAAACCCAGCCCCAATTTTTTAATATAATTATTTCCTATTTTTAACTATTCCCTAATTGAGTAAGTTATGAGTAAATAAAGAAATAATTAAACGCATTCTAATTTTTTGCAAACATTGTTTTCAAACTCTCACACTGGAAGATCTCTCCCTTCTTGTTATAAAATGGATAGTGATTGTATCCAATCCAAATGGAGTAGAAGTTCCATGCACTGACCGTGTGCACTGCCATCTCAGTATCAGAGAAGACATTACTGTGTTAATCCCACCATCTGATGAAGGCAATATTATCACAACTACATAAACTGATTCAACACAGCCAGCACATCTCCTACTTATAGGACCATTTGCATTGCCAGGTTCTCCCTCTGTTTTCTTGTAGTAGGAAAAAAAAAAAGCTATGTGCTGTGCTGAATAGGTAT
This sequence comes from Mesoclemmys tuberculata, assembly GCA_007922155.1. Taxonomy (NCBI): domain Eukaryota; kingdom Metazoa; phylum Chordata; order Testudines; family Chelidae; genus Mesoclemmys; species Mesoclemmys tuberculata. Next base: position 8,589,859 of record ML675617.1, on the reverse strand, counting down.
TTGCAGACAACTCTGAACTTTGTGCTACACGGGCCATGTTTGTTGTGAACATGTTGCAGCGAAAGTGAAATAATTAATTATGCCCTTCTTTTCCCCATCCATTCTGGAAGCAGTCTTTGTGGTTACACTGAAAGATGTGGGCAATTGCTTAATTTGCAAGCTGTTTTATTGCCAGTTGGTTACAATTATTTTTATTAATGAAAGAAAAATATGGCTTGAATAGTTTAAACTTTGAACTGTTATGATTTACTTTGATAAACATTCTCTGTCCCATAGAGCTTACATTTAAGAACCTGCTCCTGCAAACAGAATTGCATTCTATATGATCAGTCACTATTTGGCTAATGGAAATTTGTTTCACATTTTAGTTCTTCAGCACTTTCCAGTTTGTACCTGTGACAGTATTTCATCATCATTTTTCAGAAGTATAATAGTAGACAAATCAGGCATAAAAATCAGAGCACTCAGAAGATTGTCTGTCTTTAAAGTTACCTTCACTTTGTTTCCCCCCCAGGTGTTACATCACACTGGAAAGGTCACATTTCTGCTGGCCAAAGTCATATGGAAGTAATCACAAAAATGGTGGTCATGTTACACTGATATTATTTCTTTATGGCCTGTGGGCTTTTGACTTCCATGCTGAATTTTACTGTTGCATGATAATGATGCAGTTGTATCTTCTATATATCACATTATGTCTAAAGTCACCCTTATGTAGACTGTTAAGAAAGTCGTGATCCAGCAGCATGCTGTGACAATGGTCTGGTCAGAAGTTGAAAGGAGAGGAATATAGCATACTTGAAAGTTTGAAAGAGCGAATTATACATAGCCCGATTCTGCACCGCTGAAGCACATGAGCATTTTTCCACTAAGTGGGAGCAGGATGAGGCCCATATACGGGATTAATCATACAACAAAGGTCAAGCATGCAAAGTTGAAATGACTGCTTTCTGACCCTGCTCTGGAGAAACGTCACTTTGTCAGTGTTGGCTGAAAGAAATATTTTTAAAGAAGCTGTGCTAACAACTATCTTTTCTGTGTCTAGGCAGGAACTAAGTAGAAGGTAAAATATTTGAATAGCTAAATTGACACACAAATGTAGAAAGATTGTATATTCCTGCCATGTTCCCCTTTTATGCATTTAAGTCACTTGGCTTCACAAAACATTGAGCCTTGAGATAAAACTCATCATGATTTTCAGCTTACTTCAAAAACACACAATTTACACCAAAATACAGGCCATTTCTTGTGACTTTTAGAAATCATAAACTTGATCCTTATCTGGTATAAAATGTTGTAGCAACATTGGCATGAATAGAGCTACTCTGCTTTACACTAGGTGGGGATCTGGCCCTATATGACTTCAGACAAGAATCAAAGAATTGTACTAGATAACAAAATACTGTATTAAGTAATTTTGTTTTAACTTTAATGAGCCGGAACTGAAGTCCATGGAGTCTTCCCATTGACTCAAAGGGGCTTTGACTCCGGCCCTAAACTTCCTAAGCAATAGCAATGTATTTGTTGCTTTATAAATAGGCTTGAACACATCCACTTTAGGGAAGTGAATCTGAATTCAAATCTGATTTTTCACAATTGGCTTCTTTCTGTATAGTGGACTGAAACATAACCCATCCATATATCGCGCAAACTTTTTGACCAAATTCTGATAGCTTTACTCAGCTTGAGTAGATAGCACTTTACTCTGAGAATAGATCCAATGATGTCAATGGGACCGTTCAGAGAGTAAAAGTACTATTTAGTGTGAATGTGAAATTCGCAATGCAAATCTCTAGGAAAATTCAGATCTGGAACAAAGTTCTTGGCTCAAACTCATCTCTATATTAATGCATATTATACAATTAGGTATTTGACAAAGTATAGTGAATCAAACTGTCACTACTGACATTTTAGCAGAGAAAATCTGAACTCATATTTGGAAAAATACAGATGCAGATATCTGATTTCATTCTGGCATTAACTTGCAACTGCTTATGGAATATTTTGAAGAACACTTCTTGGATTGCTAAATTGTAACTAGTGCTGCAGAGTAATGAGTGCTGTTTGGCAGACTGAAAAATTCCCAAAGGGTAAAGTTAGAGTAGACTTTAGGAAAAAGTAGTACTATAACAGTGAGGTCAATTAGATAATGGAATAACTTGTGGGAAATGGTCAGTAAAGCCTCAACAGTAGAGATGGGTCCTTACTGGACTAGATAAAATACTACTAAGTGTAGTATAGACAAAAATCCTTCACTACCGAAAGGGAAGGAGCAGGAAGTTCTGATCTTCTTTATTGTCTGATTCAAAACACCAGTTATTTATACACATGTTGTCTTGCATGCTTTCATTTTCTTTTTGTTAGTGTTTTTTAATTATTCACTTTTATAGTTAAGATTGGAAAACTATCACCCCTTGTTTGCACTTGCTGAGTTGCAAGTAACTTAAAATACGTACTTGTGAGCTGAAATTTTCCGTTCTTGGCCATTGTTTAAATAAGGTATGGGTTTAGTTTTGGTTGTTTCTTTGGTGTTTCAAAGTAGAAGGAAAATCCTTTGAGTCATTTTGGTCTAATGTGTATGAGTAAGCACTTCCAACTGTGTGTGTGTGTAAAATGAAGAAAAAAAAAAAAAAAAAAACATAGCACATAGGAATCACTATACCGGATAAGATCCGGGGTCTGTTTACTTTGGTTCCCTCTCTCCAACAATGGGCAGCACCTAATGCTTCAGAGGAAGATGCAAGAAACCCTTCTGTAGGCATACATAGAATAATCTGCCCACTGAAGATCTCCTGCTAATCCCAAATAGTTAGAGATTTTCTTAAATCCTAAAGCATGAGATTTTATAACTTTTCCAACATCATTACCATTAACTATATTTTTAAGGCTACAATTTTGGCATAGAAATTTTTAGTAAACTTCAAGACAGAGGGTGGGGTAGTGCGTGTGTGTATGTGCTGGGGTGGGGACGATAAATCATGGAAAGGACACCAAATACTGTAATGTTTGCTACATCAACATACACAAACGTATAGTGGGGGTCCTAAAAGCTAAGGCTGGAAAAGAAGAGTTGGAGAGTGAGTCAACCCCTCACTCTCCACATAGCAGCATCTCCTGTCCCAAAGGGGATGGGTGCAGCTCCGTGCTCTGGGTGTTGCAATCTGACACACGGGGTCACACCACAACTCGGGGTTGGCCCATCTACCCCTCCATAGATGAAGACCAAGGGGCAGACTGGCCAGACCTGAATGGCACTGCAACCCCGTGCATGAGGTGGCAATGTCACTTGGTTTTGGGGCCTAGTCAAATTTTGAAGATTTTATTGACTATTCAAATGTATGATTTCTGTGATCATGATCTCACTGACAAAAATCATACCTCTAAATATTTGAATCTTGCCAAATTCTTGGTGCCAACAGCATCCTGTAGCAATGATTTCCACAGTATAATAATTTATGGTATTTCCTTTTTATCAGTTTTGAATTTGTCACCTTTCAATTACATTGAATGCCGCCTTGTTTTTGTCTTAGTAACGTTATTTTAATTACTTTTATCATATCTCCTCTTATTCATTTCCTAGCTAAGGTAAATAATTCCAATCTTTTAGTCTCTCTTCATACAAGAGTTTTCTCATGCCCTACTAATTTTCCTCACTCTTTTCTACATCCACTCCAATTCAATAACATAGGATTGATCAATTAACATAATCAATTGATTCAATTAACATAGGATGATCTGTATAGCATACAGTATTTCAGATGTGTGGATACTATTGCGGTTCCTGTCGGTGCAGTGAAGATGGTGTGCAGAAGAGAAGCACAGAAATTGACCAGAGTTACACAAATTCTTTGCGTAACTCCCGTTGACTGCCACCGAATCACTGTGGTAAGTGTAGATCAAGCCTATGAAAGATTTTTATCCTGCAAGGTTCAAGTACTCTCATTACAAGTGGGTGCTAAGGATAGGATCAAAAATAACAGACCTCAGAAAATTACCTACTGAACATGTTCAGGACAAACTCTTGCTGTCTGAGAACTTGCACACCTAGAGAGATTGTTGATTTTTTTTCAGTATTTACTAAATTGCTAGTTTAGTTTGACTACTGTGGAATTGTCAACTGCGCAGAACCTTAATAAATTGGCCAATGACACACCTGACTCTGACAATGAGCATTTTCTGTGGATTTTGTTAGCCTCTTCTTTCCCTTTTTCACCTTTTTTCTCCATTGTACTTTAAACATTACACTAGAAAATAAAACTCAAAACACCCAATCTTGAGACTTTGTTAAAATTACATAGCTAAAAAGTGAGAAAATACAAAATTCCCACAGCAATCTGAATGTTGCATTCCTTTAAGGTGTGGTTTTGCATGCTATGTATCAGCCTTAAGTTAAGGCAGGGGTTTTCAACCTTTTTTTAGAAACTCTACCCCTACGGTCTCAAGGTTTCATCTGAAATACCCCTTCATTGTTTTTGCTGTACCTGATGTTACCACAGTTGCAACAAAACATGAAAGAAAGGAGAAAGCAAATGATCAAAGAAAGAGTCGGAAGGCTTACACAGAAATCAGTGCACGAACAGTGGTGGAGAGAGAGAGAATGCATTAATGATTTAAGGTGAACAAACCCATGGCTTGAAGAAGAATACCTCAAAAGAGGGGGAGAGAGCCTCATTATGAGTGCACAAGAGCAGTTCTTACAGCTTAATTACATTAGAAACAAAACTGACCAACAGAACTGCTCCCTGAACTGAAGAATGTGTTCCAAAAAGGAAAAGACTATAAAGCATGTGTTGAGCATCTGCAGGAGCCTGTATGGGAGAGAATATACGACCAGACAGAATGAAGTCTGTATTGGAGCCTCTGTGACAAGTATGAATTTAAACAAGCCATGCAGTATTACAATCACCAAATTGAAGGCGCTCTAGAGCATAAAGAGGCTAAGATTTTGAGATCTGGCAATTGTCATGAACCAAATGATGCAAGCAAACAGCCCTGATACAGATGTTGTAGAAAAGAAGTCAAACAAGACCATGTTAATTGATTTTTGTCATGCCAGCAGACAAATATAAAAGAGAAAAAATAAGAGAAGACAGTGAAGTGTGTGAGAAATTCTGCCATGAAGTGGAAATTTGAAAACTAGAGCAAAGATGATCCCAGTGATTATTTAAGCACTTGGAGTGATCCCTAAGTGAATGCGCGGCTCAAGAAAACCATTAGGCGTGCAAGAGATCACAATCTGTGACCTCCAGAAGACAGCACTCTTCGGCACTACGAGAATTGTAAGGGAAGTCAAAAGAAAAACAAAACCATTTGAGCACCTAAAATGCAGAGACTGGGATGTGGGTGATCATGCCTAGTGGTTGGAGCAGGAGTTAGTGCTGAGAGTCAGAATCAAAGGCAGAGGCTGGATTCCAGAGCCAAAGGTCAGCTGAAGTCATGAATCGGAGGCTAGGGTCAGAGCTGGATTACCTGGAGTGAGGCAAAGCAGGAGCAAGTCTGGGTCCAGGGCTGGCTACGAGGCAGGAACAGGACTGGAAACAAGTAGGCACAGGAGCTATCAGAGCCATGGGGATATGCTCTGAGCAGCCACCAAAGTGATGCTGCGGCTCGGCTTGAAACCTGGTCTGCTGACTCTTCCTTCCGGTCCAGTGGTGGTGCCAAGGGACAGCCTAGTACAGGCCAGCTGCGCTCATTAGATTACCTGGAGATGGGCTCGTCTGCAGGCCCTGGTTCCTAATGGGTTTAGCAAAACTCCTGACTACCCAAACCTGCAGATAATTCATGGTCAAGATTTATTGGTGAATCATGGGAATACATTTTAGACCAAAGCTTTCCCCTTTGCATGCTTAAAGGTTTTATATGTTGTGTAGCTGTTTTATTTTTAAACCCCAGAATGTAATACTGAGGGATAATGTGTATATATATTGTACATGTTTTGTATTGATCCTTATTAAGTGACTTAAGCCAGAAAATAAAAACCAGTCTCTTACCTGCACTACTGTGTCATATGCTCATTACACACACCCCCTAGAGAGAGTCTTTGACTCCATGTTGACATTAGTGCCAACAAAGCAACCCAGCAGAATTCGTCCTTCAGATGATTGTCAGGCAGTTGGGGAAGGTTATTAATGAGCCATTTCCTTTTTAAAAAAAAATCTCCTGATTGACAGTTGCAGCCTCTTAATGGAGCTATCAGCCAGGGAGTGAAGAGGAGACCATACTCATGCCAAAAGAGTCCATAGAGGGAAAAATTGTTGTTGTTCCTTTTTTTCTTTAGGTTTTTTTCCCTAATGGTCCTTGCTTAGTTCATGTTATACCCTCAACCTTCAAACTTCAATAAAGTAACAATGGTAGGGATTTAAAGTCTCTACTAGCGTGAGTGACGTATAAAACCTCATAGGAGCTGACTGACAGAGGAAACAAAACCTGTCGGACCAAAAGAGAATATTGAACTCTGAGGTAAATGTGGGTAATTTACTTCCATAATACAAATGAATGTAGGGTTTATGCTTTGCAGAATAAAGAGAGTGGAAATGGGAAAGCACAGACAAAATCACATTATATAGTATTATATTATAGTTGTATGTTGGCCAAGGTTCATGATACAAATTCTTCACACTTGGAAAAATGTTCCCCATGAGGATCCTTTTTATTACTTTTTTCTGTTTTGATGAAAAAAATACTGATATGAAGTGGAAAATGTCAAGAAAAATTAGTCTAAATATTGGCACTGTAAAACACAATAGAGAACACATTTTGCTGGGTTGCTAGTCACTGAAGACCTACAATACAGGCATTCCAAGTTGTTGGACTATTTTTGTATAACTGATAGCTTTTCCTCAGCAAGAAAATACTGCAGTCTTTAGGGTTCAGCCTCAATTTAAACCCTAATTCAGAAAAGGATGGTTTCCCTATTCCGAACAGCACTTGGATAGGAAAGTTTCCCTGTTCATGTATCTAAAATACTTGTGGGCTGTCATTACTATAATATCTTAGCACCTCAGTCTGTAATGACTTTATTTTCACAAGACCCCTTTAAGTGAAATGTTATCCCTCATTTACAGATGCAACAAACATTTACAGAACAAAAGCAGAGACAGACTAAATGATTCAAGTTGACACAGGAAGTCCTTAGTAGAGCAGGGAATTGAACCCAGGTTTCCAGTCCATAAGCTGATGCCCTAACTACTAAACAATCCTTAGGGCTTCCTTCTTGAATCAGGGATGCAAAGCTCACATGTAATTTCAGGGAACAATACAATAGATTTGTAAGCATATTGAGACGTAACCTACTTACACTCTAATTTTTCCCATTCTAACCTAAAATGTGCTGGACTACTAGTTTCTTTGTTTAATCCAGGCTTTTTGTCCTAAAGATCAAATATCACAAATGAAACTTTGCAGATTAGAAGTTGGATAATTCACAATCAGAATATGTTTATATTTAAACCAGGCTGACTAATATTTCAGACGCTTCCTATTAGGTAATGCTGATATTTTATAACATTTCCTTATTTGGTGGAACCATATTAGCCCATGTTGTTTGCAGTTGTCACTTAGCAATGTTTGTTGTTTTTGCTATGTTGGAAACTGCTTGTCTTGTTTAAAATCCTAATCACAGTGTGTGTGTGGGGGGGGCATAGATTCACAAATTCAGGATAACAAGAAACCACAGATTTTAAAAAGTGAAAATAATATTCTGGCCATGACTTAATTCCTTCAGGGTAAGAGGAGATCCTGCTTTTGTCATAGAATTCTCTCCGAGATGCCTCAGCACTGTCTCTGTTAAACAAGCGTATTTTTGAGACAGCCTGTAACAGACACCAAGTGGTGTGAATACCTGGCTTATCTTGAACAGAAAACAAGCAGGTCACTTAACTACAAATCAGCTTCTGTTTCTTAGCTATTGAGAACCAATAGATTTGCCAACAGTAAATATAATTTATTAATGTGCCTTCAAGAGAATAAATGCCCATTAAACCAAATACAACAGAGATCTTTTTTAAATCAACTTAATTTTTAGGGAGGTGAAAAAGAAACAGAAGAGAAAGCAGATGGGGGAAATAAAAAAAAACCAAACAGCTAAGATGAAAAGAAAGAAGGAAGTTGATGGGCTAAGTTTTATTTTAAATGAGCATTAAAAATTATGCACTCTTGTTTTATTCTTTAATACAATTAGCAAAACATCGGGTGTGCAAATTTGTATGCCTTCTTGGTATGGTTCTTCTATGTCAAGAACCATTACACTGTGGAGTGCAGTTGATTTAATTTGTCAACTTTCACCCATTACATTTTTTAAAGTCGGAGGAGCATGATCATGCCATGCGCATTGCGTCAAGTGTTTGTGTCCCCACCAGCCGCACTTGTATCGATAATCAAAGCAGTTCATCATGGGTAGCTATCCCACAGTGCAACTACCTGCAGTGCCTTTTGGAAATGTTATCCTCCCATGATGAAACATGCTCCCCCCCCCCCCCCAAAACAGACGAATATTTTTTCACACCACTTTTCTAAACCGTTCTCTGCCATGCGCACACCATTGCCGGAGAGGTATGGAGCCTGCTCAGCTGTGCACTATCATTGTGAGCATCACAGATACCTCACGACTTATCCTGCAGTATTTTCAAGGCCAAGATGGGAGCTGCAGCGCAGAAAATTGTGATGTTGTTGAAGCTACCCTGCTACGAGCCATAGAGTGAAACAATTCTCATTTGCTGCAGGCTGTCACACAACATCCTCAGTCGGTGGAGCGCCACTTCTGGTCCTGGGAAACAAGCACAAACTGGTGGGATCGCATCATTGTGAAGGTGTGGGATGATGATCAGTGGCTGCAGAACTTTCATATGCAAAAGGCCACTTTCACTGAACTGCACGCAGAACTATCCCCACCCCTGAAGCTCATGAATACTTGCTTCTCCATTGTCAGAGCAGGTCTCAAGCGAGTGGCCATCTCTCTGTGGAAGCTAGCAACCCCAGACTGCTACTGGTCAGTTGGGAATCAATTCGGGTCGGTGTCTGGCTCGGGAGTCTTGCCCAGGGTTTAACTGATTGATTGCCATATTTGGAGTCGGGCAGGAGTTTCCCCCCGGGGCAGATTGGAAAAGGCTCTGGGTTTTTTTTTGCCTTCTTCTGTAGCATGGGGCAGGCTCACTTGCTAGTGGATTCTCTGTGCCTTAATCTTTAAACCATGATTTGAGGACTTTTAATAACTCAGTCATTAGTTAGAGGTTTATTACAGGAGTGGGTGGGTGAGGTTCTGTGGCCTGCATTGTGCAGGAGGTCAGACTAGATGATCATATTGATCCCTTCTCACCTTAGGGTTTATGAGTCTAAGTCCACCGTGGAGCTGCTGTGATGCCAGCGTGCCAGGCCATTACTACCCTTCTTAATGGAGGGTAGTGACTCTGGGAAACATGCAGGACAGAGTGGACGGGTTTGCCGCAGTGGGGCTCCTGAACTGTGGTGGAGCGATAGACGGCACGCATGTCCCTGTCTTAGCACTGGACCACCTTGCCACAGGGTACATAAACCGGAAGGGATACTTCTCAGTGGTTTTGCAGGCCATTGTGGGTCATGGGATGTTTCACCAACATCAGCGTGGGGTGGTCTAGAAAGGTGCATGATGCGCACACCTTTTGGAACTCGGGTCTGTTCAGTAAGATGCAGGTGAGCACTTTCTTCCCTGATTAAAAAAATAAACATGGGCGACAGCGAAATCCCAGTAGTGCTACTGAGGGATCCTGCCTATTCATTGTTCCCTGACTAATTAATGAAGCTCTACACCAGATACCTGGACAATGAGAAGATGTGTTTCTATAAGAGAGTCAGCAAGTGCAGAATGCTGGTGGAATGTGCATTTGGCTGCTTAAATGCAAGATGGTGCAGTTTTCTCACTAAGTTAGGTCTCAGTGAATGCAACATCCCAACTGTTATCTCTGCCTGCTGGGTGCTCTGTAATGTGTGTGACACACAGGGAGAAAGTTCCTGCAGAATTGGGTCATGGAAGCTGATAGGCTGGTCACAGATTTTGAGCAGACAGATTTCAGTGCTACGCTAGGAGCCAACTGTGGAGCACTGTGCCTCAGGGAAGCACTAAAACCCCCCCCCCTTTTTTTTTTGCAAATGAACTGCAGTAATGTACATCTGTCACTGCTTGCCTTCGCTTCCCATTTTCCCCACCGTCACATCATCAGTCCCCTCCCTTTCTTTCTCCACCTACAATCCCCGAGCTCTCAACGAATGAAGAGTAAGCTTTTTTTTAAAGCAGTACTTTTATTGGTGACGCCTTACAGTGAGGGGCAAGGAAGATAAATTTAACATTCTCATCAGGCTGCTTGGCCAGCCAGAACAAAGTGTGACTGTGCAAACAGCAAAGAATGCGCATTCCCGCTTCTTAAAGGTGCCCTCACCTCTTTCTGCTCCCCTCCACCCATGTGGAGTGGAGCACGTACTGCACCCTGCTCAACCTCCTAGAGTGCTTGGGGGTAGGGGAAAGAAACAGCTTGTTGTTTGAGGGTTTTGGAGGGGTCGCAGGGGAAGTCTGTACTGCCACTGCTCCTCCTGGAGCTCTACCAGAGGTTTCAGCCTGTCAGACTGATCCATCATAATACGCAACATCTCCTGTTGTGTTGCACACTCCTGTTCCTGTGCTGATTTTCGGTTTTACCTGTTCATGTTTAGTTTCTCTGACAATGTCCTGCTCCAGGCTCTGAGCTTTGTCAGCAGCCATGGGAGCGTTCATTAGTTCATTGAACATTTCACCCCAAGGTTTTTTTTTCTGCTTTCTAATCTGGGAAAGAAGCTCTGCAGAAGTAGAAGCTGGGGTGACAGCCGAGGTGTCCACTGTAAGGCAAGCAAAGCACAAAGTTGCCATTGTTAGCTGGCCTCATGATGAAAAGAAATGTTACAATGTAAAAAGAACTCCCTTTCATATTCACAAATCCAGGCCTGCACACCAGTCACTACCTATTGCATGGGTAGGAATGATGTTCCACCCGTGGTAAGTAAGGGGCCCTTGCATCCATTACAGGGACTTCTCTGTAGCACTAAATTTCCCAATCCATTCTTAACCAAGGAGAAGGATCTTTAGGCTCCCCTTTACTATCCCAAAGACCAGTTTAGGAGGAGGTGGTCAAAAGGGATTGGAGGAGAGTGTAGGTGAAGTATCGCTGGAGAAAACATAGGACACCCATTCCCGGACCCCTAACATCTATGCCAACAATATCATGCTTAGGAATTGTCTGTGTTGGATCCCAGGACACCCAGGGGAATAACATGCGGTGACTATATTGGTCAGGTACTGCAAACTTGCACCATCTTTCCTAGGTGACCGTGTGTGATATCTGTCTCCTGAGGGTAACAGGCAGAAAGGGAAGATTTGCTACAAGCATCAGGACCTGGCCCGTATGCTGCTATGCTGTGTTCTGTAATGATGCCTGCATGTTTAGTAGCAGATTGACAGGGAAAAGTGACCTATCGTGGCAGAAGAAATAAGGCTGCCCTCCCCAGAAACCTTCTGCAAATGGCTCCATGTCTAGCTGGCAGCTGGTCACAAGTGGAGTGCCCCAGGGGTTGGTCCTGGGACTGGTTTTCTTCAACATCTTCATTAATGATCTGGAAGAGGGGGTAGATTGCACCCTCAGCAAGTTTGCAGATGACATTAAGCTAGAGGGAGTGGTAGATAGGATACAGAAGGACCTAAACAAATTGGAGGATTGGGCCAAAAGAAATCTGATGAGGTTCAACAAGGACAAGTGCAGAGTCCTGCACTAAGGACGGAAGAATCCCATGCACAGCTACAGACTAGGGACCGATGAGCTAGGCAGCAGTTCTGCAGAAAAGAATCTGGGCCTTACAGTGGATAAGAAGCTGGATATGAGTCAGCAGTGTGCCCTGGTTGCCAAGAAGGCTAATGGCATATTGGGCTGCACTAGTAAGAGCATTGTCAGCACACCGTGGGAAGTGATTATTCCCCTCTATTCAGCATTGGTGAGGCCACATTTGGAGTATTGTGTCCAGTTTTGGGCCTCCCACTGCAAAAAGGCTGTGGACAAGTTGGAGAGAGTCCAGAGGAGGTCAACAAAAATGATAAGGGGGCAGGAGCACAAGATTTATGAGGAGAGGCTGAAAGAACTAGGCCTGCTTAGTCTGCAGAAGAGAAGAACGAGGGGGGATTTGATAGCAGCCTTTAAGTGCCTGAAAGGGGGTTCCAGGGAGGGTGGATCTAGGTTGTTTTCAGTGGTGGCAGATGACAGAACAAGGAACAACGGTCTCAAGTTGTAGTGGGGGATGTCTAGGTTGGACATTAGGAAAAGGTTTTTCACTAGGAGGGTGGTGAAGCATTGGAATGGGTTACCTAGGGAGGTGGTGGCATCTCCATCTTTAGAGGTTTTTAAGATGAGGCTTGACAAGACCCTCGCCGGGATGATTTAGCTGAGGATAGTTCTGCTTTGAGCAGGGGGTTGGACTAGATGACCTCCTGAGGTCCCTTCCAATTCTAATATTCTATGATTGCAGTGTACCTACATGAAAGTTTCCTTGAGATATCCATGAAAAATGCTCAGAGCATCCCTGTGCACATAATTATTCTGTTCCGAGGGTAACCCTCTTCTGAAATGTACCAACACGCAGGAAGCTCATCCTCACAGAAATACAAACTCCTTTCCCCCCACCCCACAAATAAGCTGAACTGGGTACATAACCACATAAATGTGATTTGCTATATACACTCACCAGATGTGCCGTCCCAGGCATCTCGGTCAGTAATGCTGTCCTGTGTCTGGCTGAACTGCTATTGGGTAAAGAACAGGTCTTGGATCTAGGGGAGAATGGATACCCTGCTCTCCTACCCCATGTACTCCCCATTTAGTGAAAACTTCATAGAAAAGCTGGTTCTAGGAAATAACCGTGAATCAAATGATCGTAAAGCCCATAAGCTCAAAATGCCACATCTGCTTTACAGAAATTACAACAGGAAAACAATGTGATTTAAAAAAAAAAATAAAATAAACACTGTAAAAACCTACTGGAAAAACATCTGCACTTTGCAGCTTATTAAAACACTTTGTCATGAAAGTTTATACAGAATTCCGCATTTTTTCCTTGAATTTATTATTGTTCCATTCTATTTATAAGTAACTGTTTCATGTAAGGAAACGATGTATTGCTATGGTTGATAGTGATAAGAGGTGGTGGTTAGGTCAGATCTAGAGGCCATTTGGAATGCTGGAGACAATGTAGCAATTAGGACAACGCGATGTATGTGACAGGCAAAGTTTATAAGTTGTTATGCTTGTAAATGTTTGTGGAGGGTTGAGATCATTAGAAGAGAGGTGTTTTTTTGTTTGTTTTTTTTTTTTAAGTGTCAGAAAGGTAAGCAAAATAAAATGGCTACATTTTATAGGTAAATAAATAGCCAAGATAGGCGCATTCCAGGGCAGGAAAACACACGCTGGGAACAAAGGATGTACTCTTTCTCTACCTTCTTAAACAGTTAATACTTCTGATTTCTTTTTTTAAAGATAATTTTTGTAATTTAGCTTCTATGAAGTGAGGGGAAAATCTTTTTAACTTCAGATGGAGCTATTGGGTGCTCAGCACTTCTGAAAATCAAGTAGGCACCAATATATGGAATTAGGAATCTAAATATCTGAAAATCCTGGCCTTAGAAACTCAATTTTAGGCCCTCCAATTTGAAACTTTTGCCTTTAATTTTTCAAGGAGTATTGTTATATGAAATCTTTTTGTTTTTTTTTTTTAATTTTGTATTTGCATATGGCTCACTGAAAAAAAGTATTTTAAAAATCAATTTTTCTGTGAAGTCAATTTAAATATTGCCTTTTGGCACAATGGAAGCTTATTCTTGTAACTTGCTTACTTTTTTTATCAGATATTTATTTGAAATGGCTTCACTGTATTCAACATTTTGGTTGAATGTGTGTAAAATTATTTTACTGGTCTTTTTCCTTTCATATGTCATCTTGTTCATATGGGTTCTCTTTAGTGAAACAGCTTACTGGAAAAGATGAGCATTTTTGTATTATCTGTAAATAAACTGAGGAAATATTATTTTATTTTATTTTATAATGAGAGTTTGAGGGGGTTGGAGTGATTCTAAACTCGCTGGGTGCGGCTGGCAAAATAATTTTTAACAGATACCAGTGCTGATCTGCAGTTAATACAATTTTTAAAATGTATTTTTGTGGGGGAAATTAGCATAATGCTAATGTTGCAAAGCTGGCAAGCTCCATTATTTCTTTATGAACAACTTGCCAACATTCAGATGTGATCAAATGGATGGTCATGTCACCATTCGAAAGTAAGTGCATGTGTATGAGAGGTGATGGGGGGGGGGATGTAGTGGGGTGAGAAAAGGCTAAAGGTAAAAAGAAGTATTTAGGAAAAGGTATGGTTTTCTGAAAAGCCACAGTCTCAGGTGTAATGGCAAAAGCCTAAACTGCCTTTGACTCAAAACTGCTTGTAAGCAGGAGAAGAATTGGTTAATTTATGACCACAGTCCTACTTAGTGGTTAGGGATAGGGGAACCCAGTCCTCCCACTCCACTGGACTCTGACCTTTTGGGCACTGTAGGGAAGATGTCTGTTACTTGCAGTCTCTTCCTACCACTCTGTCCCTCCTTGGGGTGTGTCATGACTTATGGTTATCCCTTGCAAGTCAGTCCATGGGCCTCTACTGGCTAAGGAGTCCCAGCTTTGTGTCACCATTCCTCTCCCGGGGCTACCCTCTGGAGTAGTCCCTTGCAGTGAATGCAGCTCTGTGTCCATCTGCCTGCTGTTCCATTGTGCTGAAGAGATTGCCTTCTCCAGCTGGACCCCATCTCTCCAGTGTGTACAATCCAAACATGGATTCTAACTATTAATACAAGAATGGAACAAAAAACTCAGTCTGACTCAAAAATCAAGTAGTTAACAATGTTTCAGTAAACAAGCTAAATTAAATCTATATAACGTCTAATGCAACATAATGCAAATATAGCCATGATTTCAGCAAATCTGTGTCTTTAATTGTGACATCCTAAGGTGCATGGGATAATTATTTCATAAAAGTACACAACACTGGTGTGCCTCCTAGTGCCTGGTGTGACACATGCCCTTTTATGGTTGACAGAAGCAGACACATTACTTACATTACACAGATAAACAAGGATTGATTGCAGTGCAAAGATCAGCATGTTTTGCTCATGGTTAGGTTTTTAGTTTCAGCCTTCTTGTGACAAATTAGGGATCTGTAAGGATTCCAGAATGGTATACAATCATCAATATGCCATTGCAACACAGTGTCTAATTCATCTTGACTTTATTCCTACATTTTCTGACTTCCACGATGTAGGTTTCTTTGTTAATGAATCCCTTTTTCCATTCTTTGTAGGGTCATTGCTTACACCTAATAACTTTTTTTGAGGTGTTTGTTTATCCATTCTTGAACCTTTCCATGCAATTTTTCCCTTTGCTTGGGATGTAAATTGAAGATAGATTTTGTATATTCGATTTAAAGAAATTTCAAGCCTTCTCCACATTTAAATCCTTGAGCTCTTCAGTCCAGTTGACTTTGCTAATTCCCTTAATTTTCCAAAGTCTACCCTTCTGAAATAAAAAAAAAATTGTTGATAACCTGGTTTTAATTATCCTTCCATTTAATTTAAACTGAATCAATTTATGATCACTTGATTCAAAGTTATTTCCTAGAACCAGCATAGCATTATGCTATGTTCTTACTACTCACTAAAACCAAGTCTAAAACTGTGTTCTCTTATTGGTTCAGTAACTATTTGATGAAGAAAACTGAAGTCTATCATATTCAAGAATAACTGGACCCTATAATTAGCATTTATTCTACAATCTACTGATATGTGAAAAGCTAATTTCCCATTATGACACAAGTTCCATTCCATTTATCTTTCTATCCATATTCAAGTCCAATCCTAGGGTTCTAAAGCAGATCCCTAATTCTATTCCAATAGAACCTCTTTTATAATCATACTCCAAAGTGATTTTGACCCAACAGCTTCTGTTTTATTCATACCATTACTTCTTATTTCTTTACAGTTCACTACACCATTGACGTACAACATTACATCACCTTTTACCTTTATTTCGATCTGTCCCAAACAGTGCATAGCCTTCAATACTTGTATTCCAATCATGAATGCCATTCCACCATGTTTCTGTAATTCCTATATTCAGTTTGATCTCCTGCCTGAGTAGTTCCAGTTCCTTCATTTTATTGCCTAGTCTCCTTGCATTCATGTGCAAGCATCAGCTGTTTTCCTTGGACTTCACGCAGTTTTTTAGCTGTATTAGTTATAGTCCTTCAACTATATCACATATCTGACTACTACTGCAGAAGGTATTTATACTTTTTCTCCCTGCTGTTACCTTCTGACCCTACCTTCATTTAGCAGATTTTCCTCCTCCTGTATACTGAAACCAGGCATGGAGATTACACAAAACTCTCCCAATCTTCTCCCCACTTTTTTTTTAAGTTGAAAACCCTTCTTATCAATCATGCCAGCCTTGATCCCTGGTGGTTAATACCCCAGGTACAAGTGGAGTCCATCAGCTGAGAAGAGTCTTCTTTCTGTGAACGCCTCTCAATGGTCAATCATTCCAAAACCACCTTCGTAGCACCAATCCTTGAGCCAGCTGTTGATCTTCATTATCTTGTCACTCTTATCTTCCTCTAGGTTTTGGAAATATTCTGCTGAAGTTCACCTGATATTTCCACTTCCTTGCATGTTTTATCCAGTCTAATGCAGTTGTCCTTGATCCATTCCAGTGGAAATCTAGCAGTGTCATTTGTCCTGAGATGCAGTACAATTAGTGAATTTTTCCCTGCTCCCATCAGGATCCTTTTCAGCCTCACATTAACATCTCTGTATTGATTAGTTCTCATGTTTCTTGAACAGTGTTGAGCCCATCAGATGTATTATGCACTTCCATGTTTGTTTTGTTCCGATCTGGTGTGTTCTGGGATAGGATGCCTGTAAGGGACAGGTTTCTACTGATGCTGTTCAGCCATTGTGTGTTAGGTCTTTTGCGTGCTCTTTCCATCCTCCTTCTTCGTGGGTCAAAGTCAAGATGATTCTTGCCCAGAAGTTTGATAGGCATTCAAAGTAGACGACCATACCCTCTTAGAATGCACTAAGCAACCATTGAAGAGTGGAGCCTGTTTAGTTAGAAAATAGATGTCTCCTTTTGACTAGAACTCGTACCATTTGATATTGTCAATCACTCAAAGATACTTCATTTGAGTGGTGTCCAACTTCTTTTCAGTCTTGACAGTGAGGAGCCATGTTTCAGACCCACAAGTCACAATGCTGATCATTGAAGCATTACAAATCATCAGCTTTGACTACTTAAAAGGGTTTGGTTTACCAAAGAGGCTCTTGATGAGGTGCCCCATTCCTGCTTTGCAGGGCAAGCTTCATGTTCTTTCTTGACACTACCTATGTTGTTGAGAGTAGAGCAGTGATAGGGGAGATCACTGACAATCTTAACTGGATTGTCATCCACAGCATTTTCAAAATTACTGACTTGGAAAACTGCTCAACTTGCAGCATTGAATAGTTCTGGGGCGGCAATGCATCCTTGTCCAACATCTGACCTAATTCAGGAGAAGGCAGTTCTTTCCTCAAGCTGTGTTCTCATAAGTGGGAAGTTATCAGATGACTCAACAGACAGACTGTTCCAGAGAGTTTGTCAGACAGACCTGCGAGTTTCAAGGTCAGCCAAAGTGATTCTCTATCAACAGAATCAAACATGGCCTTGATTCTTAGAATGCAATTATTCTTGGTATGGAGTCCCCAATCATATAGACCTATCGTTTCCTGATGTTGCTATGAATCTGTCTTTCTATGTTCTCTCTCAGTCCCCTGTACATTATCCTCATTCTTCCTTTGGCTCCAGTCCTTGGCTCTCTCTTGTCTGTCTTTCTTCTGCAGAGACTTCTTTACAAGCCCATCTTCTGCCTGTTTCTCCTCCTTGTTCCTCACTGCAGCAAACCTGTTATTCTACTCTAATTTACCTTCACTAATTGGTCTTGTCTGCCTTGTCCTCATGGTCACATTCTTTCATGGGTCACCACCTCTTCAAGCAGTCTGCATTCCAGGTACTTTTGTTTGTCTGGCCTCTGCAAAACTTGATCTGTCAGCACCACCAACTCTCTTCTCTCCATCATTGTCTTCAGCTTTATCTTGAATCATTAGCAGTCATGGCAGAGAAGATCAATCAGGTGACATTTCATGCATAAGTAGCTTCTGTCAGATACTCACTCAAGGATAATATACATCCGACAACTTCTGCTTCCAGCCATTCTTGTCGCCTCTCCTCCTTGACACACTTCTAGTGCTGCCTCAGTAGCCATCATCATCTTCTCTTCCTACTCTGAAAGAAAAAGGACAAAAATCCCCCTCTACCCTAAACCCACACCTACAAACTCCCACGGAAACTCTACTGTTAGTTGCAAGCTTTTTGCTGCAATTGTACTGGTGGGTTTTATAATGGTTTTGGAACTGGACTGAAACTCCATCTTGCTTCATATAGTCTTCCAATCAGCTATCAGATAACAAATTTGGTCACTAATAACTCGGGCAGAAAGAATCAAATTGGCAACCTAAAAGTAAAAGTTTCTGTATACCAGTCCCGGTTCTTGGAGTCATCTAGTTCCTCTTTTCTGAGCTGTCCAAAAAATATGCACTTTCTAGAAAGTCCCAAGATTTTCCTTTATTTTTTTTTTGTCTTCCTTGAGCATTGATAGAGGTATTCTCTGAGATGTTTCCCTGAAACATTCAGAGCTATTCCTGTGCTATTTTGTCTAAAAAAATTCCTGGAAACAGTTCAGAGGATATGTTTGTAGCTGAGCTCCAGTCATGGGAGAGTTCCTCTGTTTGGCTATAGGAATTCTGCAATAGGCAAGAAATTATAACACGTAGAAACACTAGAACATTAGCACTGCAGAATTGAGTCTTGTTTCTTAATAGAGCTGGTCAACTAATGAAAAATACTCTCCTGATAGAATTGTTAGCAGAAACAGTGGAATTTAAGAAAATATTAGAGAATGAAAAGTGAATTTTGAATTAATAAATGTCACTATTTGTACCATAAACCTCATTATAAATGTTATGCTCATCCAATCAGAAAGCAGAAACATACTACGTAACTTATGAATTGGTGCTGGGTGGCAAATAAATGTCTACAATAATGTTAATAAAAACTAGCAGTTCAAACATAAAATACTTACAATGTACTATTTACAAATGATCTACAGATCATGAATTTTTCACCAAAACTCTTCATCATAATATTTGAATATCAAATGTATTTGAGAAAGATGTAACAAATTGCAGACAATGTGCAAACAGAAAAAGAGGTAACATTCATCAGATAAATTCTTCATCTAGCTCTAGCTAAAATGTTTTAGGATCTAATCCTATGGGAGTTTAGTGTTAGGTCTATCAGGATATTATAAACAATGGAGAATTTATGTGGTTACTAAAATTTGCCTATAATATGCAGTTGATATTCTTTGTTTAAGAACTTAAATTAATTTAGAACATTGTAGTGGTGGTAGCTGCTGCGGCTGCTGCTGTTTTACTTGCATTTCAATAGTGACTAGAGGTCCCGTCTGAAATCAGGGCACTGTACAAATATATGTACAAATATAAAATAAGGGATGATTCCTACACTGAAGAGCTTACAAACTAAACAGACAGAAGAGACAAGGAGTGAAAGAAAAAAATACCATTTATTCTCATTTTACAGATGGGGAACTGAGTCATAGATAGACTGAGCCAGATAATGATGGCAAACCACACTCTACATGTAGTCCGTTGACTCCAGGGGGACTATTTGTGGATTGAAGCACTATTCAACATGAACAGGAGGATCGCAATCTGTGTTCAAATATTCCTCTGTAGCTATTCTCTAATACTCATTTAAATTTTGCTGCTTTCATGAACATTCCTGCCCATAAACCTATTTGCAATAAGAATTGTAGAAAATGAATGTAAAAGAAGCACAAACGCAAAGCAAATTCACTTAAAAAATCAGTTGTTAATAGAATTTTTTGTACTGTTGCCTAGTCTTCCCACAACTTGCTTTTTTAAAATATGTAAGACCATCTCCAAAATTACAAGATAGCTGTGAATATGCAGTGGTCACAATTTAAAGGTTACCATTTATCCAGAGTTATTACTCAATAGTATCCAAGATACCACCCTTTTTACCTATATTTAGGGAAATTATTTTTCTGTGTCCTACATATAAGGAAATACTGTGGTATCTCAGGCACAGCTGCACAGAAACGGTTATGGGTTTTATTTATTTTTTTTTTTGTTTTAAATTTAATGGCAGTCCTTGCATTATAATGTGAAGAAATCCATTCATTTAAAAAAAAAAATTAGATCTACCCTTCAAAAGACCATCAGGGAATATCGTCCTGTTCTATTGAACTGGCTAGGGTCTCTTTCTTGAAAACAGTTTTTGGAACCATAAATTACACATTAGCAATAAACCCTACCACTAGGGAATTCTCCTGATTGGATGGATGGATCTCAGTGCATGAGCAGGTCAGCAGAAATCAATTCAAATCCTTTCTTGAATGCGGCATAGATTTTGCTGTTTGTCACTGGCTGTTTCCACATCTGGACTGCTTAAATACATTGTGCCAAATCCTGCACACTTTGAGTCAACATGTTATGAATTTAGTGATTTATTGATTTATAAAGGCATATTCTTGGTTGATGGTGGGAAAATTTGTAAGCTTTAAACAGGAATTATTCATGCGTAGTGTAGTGCCGTGTTCAAAAATCTATGGTACTGTGTGTACTGCACTCAAGTGCCAGGTGCAGACCCAGCGTGCTGAGTGCACAAAGCAAGGTTACCTGATTAGTTTGACTATTATAAAAGACTTTGGACACCCTGTACAAAGTGTTGTCCTCCCAAGTAGCAGCCCATTTTCCCCCAACACTGCAGATCAAGAGAGCAGATCAAGAGGCCTTACCTATTTCTGCGTTCCTGCTGTTCGTGTTCTCTGTTGTCATTTATTCCTGTCATCCGTTCCTGTCATTTGTCCTGTGTGGTCCTAATCCTGTGCCCACCCACCAAACCCCATGTGGTATTCCTCTCTATGAATATCCTAAAGGGTGAGAATCACAGACATTAAACATCATTGCCTTTACTTTCCCTTTTCAGAGACACTGTGTGGTTTTGGGTCCCTGGGCTTTAGACCCATTTGGTATCTGGTTTGTGTTTTCCTTCTTAATAAACTGTTGTTTGTTTTATCTTATTGGCTTGTGGTTCCCTAATTCGAGTCTGTGGATGATAGATGTAGCTAGGGAGGAACCTATGAGGGTCCTTCAATAAATATTGGACCTGTTGCCATTGAGTTAGGAAGGATTAGGCCCACTGGCTCTGGGAGTGTGGTGGGGGCCGCTTTCTTATTTTCGATCTCCTCCTGTCTGTTTGGTAATTGCCTGACCTCAACTGGATGACTCCTATGAGTAAATGAGCAAACTTTGGCCCATTGTCAATGTGAAAACAAATAACTAACTCCAGATCTGGACACAAGTTTGTGGTGTTGATTCATGGTGTCTTGTTCTAGCTGCCAAACACAGACTGTCAGCCTAACTGGGACTAAAGATATCTGAAACACATTTATCTTGTTGCAATGCCAACAACCAGATAATCCAAAAAAAAACCTGTTGCACTATGGCTTGTTCCAGAAAATGTATTTGCAAAAATATTCTGTATCATATAAAGGCCAAAGATCATATGACTTCTGTTCTGGGCTCAATTTCAAATCATGTTTACCATCACCAGAGGGTTAGATTGCTGAAGAAATCAGTGGGGGGGTTATAACTTGTAATATGTTTTTATGCATCTCGCTCAAATGAGTCATGTGGCACACCTCATTTTCTGTTGTGGCACACCACATAGTGTGTGTTATAACTATTATCTTGTGGTAGAAAACAGCAGAATGTAGATGTGTGACATGTCTGCTGTTTCAATGACATGCAAGCCAAATGTCACAAAATTCTGTACTATGGTCTTGATCCCTCAAAGCACTTTAAATATGCAAGTAGTCCCATTGATTCTTCTAGACTACTCGTGTTTTAAAGGTTGGCTGAATGAGGACGCATCAGTATCTCCTATGTCCTCTGGATGCCCAAAGATGGTTTCTCTAGGGGAGTGCCTAACTGAGTTTTTTCTCAAGAGACCTTGATCTGAATGTCAAAACTCAGGAGTGAATTGAGGGCATATTACAGTCCCAAAGCATCCTACTGGGGAAAAATTTAACAATTTTTTTTTTTTGTTTCATTGGAAAACTGGCATTTTATATGTAAAGGCATTCATTGAATGTTAACATGAAATATTAAAAGTAATCCCATTTGAACCAAGCAGCTTCACGTTTGCACAGATAATCTCTTGAGGGCTAACAAACTTTTAAAATTGTTTCTTTCCTACTAGACAGGAAATTTACCAAAGAGGTAAGTTGTTTGTGCCTGAATGACTATTTACAGTGACCTCCAGAGCTAGTATATTCTAGGCTTCTAACTGGCAAATCAAATACTCTAGTTAAGAAAATTGATGGAGCAGGATGGATTATAAAATGGCTGAGAACCTGAAGCATTGAAAATTAGCTTTATCTGGAGCTATCTACCATCATTTAAAATAGTTTGGTAGTGTGACAGGGCCAGGCCTGACGGCTTTGCCAGAGTGTGGGAAGGCAGATATATCAGCCCCAGGCTCAACAAAGCCCTGTTCCCTGGGTGACTCAGCTGGGGGCTGATTAGGCAGTTAGGCCACCTGGGGCTGCTTAACCAATCATGCCAGCTGGGTCCAATCAGGAAGCCCCGCCCCAAACACTTAAAAGCCTGCAGGGCAGGCAGGCAGTTGTGGGTTGTGGAGTCTGGAGAGAGGAGGTGGGGAGGACGGAGGTTTGAGTTAGTTATAGTTTGGAGTCAGTTACAGTTTACAGCTTTGGAGGTTTGCAGCTCGAAAGCCTGCAGTTGGAGTTGGCAGCTTGGAGCTGGCAGGCTGCAGCCTGCGGCCGGCAGCCTACAGAGGCTTGCAGCTTCCACAGCTGTTACCGCAGCCCTGAAGGGCAGAATACCTGGCTGGAGACGCAGGGAGCGGTCTACGGGCTACCCCAGAGGGAAGGTAGTAGTACCCAGGGGCAGAACGGGCCCTGGCTACCGACCCCCCCGATCCTTCCCCAGCTGCACCACTGGCCAGGCCGGCAGAGCGTAAGACCCACGAGGGGGGAGTACCTTACCCCCCCCCGCCCCAACCTTGCCACAGTAGTTAAAGGTCTGCAATTGTTCATTTTCCATACACACACTTAGTCAACTAACTAAGGCAATCATCAGTTTAAGCACCTAATATCACACTTGCTATTGCTATTGCAATACTGAACAAGGAGTCTGTTAGCAGGCTGTAGAAAAGAAAAAGACCCCTATGATCCCAAAGGTATGGTAATCTGAATGCCTGAAAGGTAAAGAACTAGAGAGGGCCAGCACTGAGAGAAGGAGGAGGTGTTACTGAGCCAGGAGCCTGACAGACAAGTCCAGAAAAGCATGTATGTGCAAACAGCCCTGATATGTGCATTCTGTGGGAAAGAGATGGGAGTTGTCTCTCAGCATCAGGAGAAGACGTGGTTCCATGGTTGCTCTTTACCAGCTGAAATAATTTGAGAGGCTAAAACCCATTTCTGTCCCAGTGAAAAAAGCCCAGATGACCTGAAACACCCTGTGTCACAGAAGGGCTGTTTGACATTTCATACATGATATATACATAAAGTATCAGACTTTTTTTGGTGACCAGAATGGGTGAACTTTCCTTTTAGCTATTTAAAAACAAATTGCTCCAAATTCTGAGCTCACACTACACACCATGCGACCCTACTGACTTTATTAGGGCTGCACAAGACATATTTCAGTGCAGACTTTGCCCTACTGAGTCCAATTTCAAAAATTACCATTTTGGATTACTTGCGTACATCCTGGATCCAGTGTAAACCACATCCAAAAATATACCCAATAATAGCACTTCATTGAGGGCCCCATAAATGGAGGAACAGTTTGGATACTGTAGGACTACATGAGCAGATTAAAAGGTTTTTGGTAATTTATAGGAAATGAGGCAAAGCTTTATTTGTTTTGTTAGCTGAAGGGGAAACAGCTCAGATTCTATAGTGATGGAAGCTATAGAAAAACCCAGGATGATAGGGAAGAGGAATATGGGACGAGGAGGAAATAGGTGACAAAAATTACAGCAGAACAAAGATTCCATTACTGGTTTGAAGGTGTGTGTTTAAAAAAGAAAAAAGAGTTTGGTTTGTTTTGATTTTAGGTACTTCCAAGAACAAAGAAAATCAGTCAGCTTAAATACAGATGATTATCCCTGTAGGTACCACAGGACATGTTTTAGTGTAATTTATTACTAAAGAGTTAAGGATGTTTTATTTGACAGAAAACAGACAGAATAAAAGAATTAACATCATAAGTGAGAGAAACATGCTCCCTCTTAATAAGGGTCCCACTGGTATCAGGCTACTGCGCTTTGGCTGTCAACTCCATAGAAGTGCAGTATACTCCCCCTCACCCCTGCTTCTAGCATGCCCTTGGCTATATAACACACAAAACGCTTGGCTCACAAAAACTACTAGTGATGAACGAGGAAATAGAGCAGGTTTTTTGTGCTTTCTTGTAATGTGGTTCCAACATCCTGTCCTGCAACTGACCTTAAAAGCCTGGGGTTTTAGTATTCTGCAATCTTCCTGGCAAAGAACTTGGTATGAAGAGCGGCCAGGTGATCTTTTTTTTTTTTTTTTTTTTTTTTTTGCCATCATATTACACCTGCTTAAGCCAAAAATCTTAAGTGGACACACAGAGTAATTTGAAATGACTTTTCATTATGGTATCTTTACTTTTCTGCCATTTAATGAGTCT
The DNA here is from genome assembly GCA_007922155.1 of Mesoclemmys tuberculata. NCBI lineage: Eukaryota > Metazoa > Chordata > Testudines > Chelidae > Mesoclemmys > Mesoclemmys tuberculata. The sequence continues at coordinate 8,564,892 of ML675617.1, read as the reverse complement.
ATTCAGACCACAGTAATTTTGCTTGTGTGTCAGTTCAATGCATAATTCTATTTTTCCATGAGAAACAGATGGTTTATCATTATTAGCCAGCAACCATGGATTTTGGGGTTTGGATTTTTTCTTTTGTTTCAGTGAATAGAAAGATTCTTCAGGTTCACAGCTTCTTTGAGATGTGACTTGGTTCCAGAAAGCTAATTTGAAAAAATAATATACATAATATTTTTTTTCTTTGTAGAACTGAAGGATGTGTTTCTCCCCCCTCCCCCACCATTGACTTCAATCCCAGCAGGATGGGGGTGAGAGAGAGAATTATTTAATATTTAAAGTTAGACACCAAGGTGAAAGAGAGAGGAGGGCTAGGTGTGAGGATGCCAGTGTTATAAAAGCCTGTGTAACACTGCAGATCCAAAGACTGCTTCAGTGGAAGAGTCTTGGTCCAAGGTGTGATGATTTGTGAAAGTGTGGATGGAACTTAAGGTTGCTATCTTACAAGCATCCTGAGTAGGTCCTTCTTGAAGAGATGCTACTGTGTCTCCTTGTGCTCTAGTGGAATGGGTCCTCACTGTCTCTCTGGGGGAGAGACATGTGCCAGCTGATTGCAAAGGAGAGCACAGTCAGAAATCCATGTAGAGAGTCTCTAAACAGATATAGCTTGTCACTCTGCTATTGCAACAAATACTCAGTGATTTCCTAAAGTTTTGTTCTTTTGCAGATAGAACATCAATGCTTGTCTGACGTAGAGAGAATGTCTTCTCTCCTTGCTGGAGGCATGAGGCTTTGGGACGAATACTGGTAAGTGGACTGATTTGTTTATGTGGAACTCAGAAATTAGCTTTGGGATGAATTTTGGTTGGAGCTGAAAGGATATCTTTTATTTATGAAATGTTGTGTATGGCAGGTTGGCCCTGAGGGGTCCCAGCTCACCCACCCTATGGCTGACATAATAGTGACTAAGAAGGCCACTTTCATGGATAGGTGGGGTGTTGAGCACATGGTCAACAATTCAAAGGGTGACCTGGTAAATGTGGAAAGTATGAGACTGAGGTCCCACTGTGACATTGGCTTCATTATTAGTACAGAGCATAGTCAAACCCTTAGAAATCTGATTGATGATAAGTGAGTAAAAATAGAATAGCCATCTACTGAACGGTGGCATGCACTGATTGCTGCTCGGTGGTCCCACAGCAAGCTAATAGATAGACTTGATATCTTGAGAGTAAGGAGGTAGTCTAAGATAGCAGGCATACTCTGACCCTGATGACGATTGGTTCTGTTTCACCCAAGAAGAGAAGCCTCCATTTTGCTAGATAACATTTTGTGTAGAATCTTTCCTGCTGTTATTAGGAGTAGTTTATTTGTCCTCTGAACATGAACACTCTAAGCCTGATGCCCATACACATGCTGAGCCACAAGGTAAAGAGAGTCTAGGTTGGGATGTCTGATCCTACCATTGTCCTGAGTTGGCATATCCAGGAAAGACCAAATGCTGATGAGTTTGGATTTGCAGGAGGTCCAGAAACCAGATTTATCTGGACCAATTGGGTGTGATGAGAATGAGTCATGCTTTATTGGGACACATCTTACATGGAACCTGGGATAGTAGTAGGATGGCAGGGAAGGTCTACCTCCATTGGCCTGTCTAGGAGAGTAGAAGGACATTGCCTCCCAAGTTCTGACCTTGTGCTACTCTGGAACAATATACATTGTTCATCTAGGATGCATACGGGTCCCAAGATGGCATTCCCCTCTTAGGGAAGAGGTTGTTCAGCAATGAATTGTGTAACTCCCACTCTTGATTGGTGGCAAAATGCATGCTGAGGCTGTCAGAGAGTTCTGAGCACCTGAGAGGTGTATCACAGAAACTGTGGTGTGGTTCTAGAGTCACCAGTTCCATAAATGACCTCTACATGCGGTGAAAGGAATTTTACCCTATTTGTTGATAGAGAAAACAGTTGTAACGTTGTGTGACTTAATCCAGACGCGTTGGAATTACATCAGTGGGAACCGAAGCTCTGTCTGACGACTCCTACTGAGGAGATTGATATGCATCCTGGCTTCCCAAGGTGTCCGCATGCTTTGTGCTGTGTAACTACCCACGTGGGTTTCCCAGCTTATGAGATGTTTGATTATCGTCATGTCAGGTGTGGGAGGCAGGAAAGAGACTACAATGCACGCGTGTTCCAAGTTCATCCACCAGGTGAGTGAAACCTTGACATTGACAGGGTTTGTCACTACGGGTGTTCCTACTTTGTCTATCTGGCATATATACTAGCTGGAGCCAGGCTTTTAGACAAGGGAGATGTAGCCTGGTGAACAGCATTATATAAATGCAAGAAGTCAAGTAGCCTAGCAAAGAAACGCAGACGTGGACAGTTACTTGGGCTATGTGAGTGACTTGATTTATTAGACTGCTAATGGAATGGAATCTGTCCACAGGGAGGTAGTTCCTTACTGTGATTGAGTTTGGGGGTCACCTTTATTAAGTCCATGATGTATGTGGAAGTCAGAGTAGACTTTTCCATGTTTACGCAGATTCCCAGGTATGCTAGGAGGTTGAGCAAGGTCCACAAAGTTGCCAGCTGAGCTTCTAGATGGGATTTGCATGTTAGAAGCTAATCTTCACATACGGGAAGATGTTGTAGCCATTTTGTCTCATCTGTGCTGTTACCACTAAGAAGACTTTCATAAAGAGTCTGGATGCTGTTGCCAGACTCAAGCAGTGGAAGAAGTGAAGACAGAAACTCAACAGTGTAGTCAAAGTGGATGATATCTGTAACAGGTCTCAAGTTGTGGGCACAGAATGCTAGATGGTCACCAAAGTAGACTTCATAAACAGCTGGGGATGGCATAATTGTCAGGGTGCAATTCCCAAGTGTCCCTTCAAGAGTACTCTGTAGCTGGTGGATGAAGTTTGGTAGCTGTCATTGGGGCGGATGAGGCTGCATACTTTGGTCTTTGCACCCTTTGACACTGGTGTGGCAGTCTGTCTGGTGGTTGGTGGTAGAAAGGCTGTGGAAAAGGCCAGAGAATAAATGTCCAGGAAAGGGAGGCTTGTCCTGAGGTCTTTTATCAAATACAAAGATTCATCCATTTTCTTGTTAAAGAGATTGGTTTTATCAAAGGGCAAGTCCTCGGTGAAGATCTGAACCTCCTTGGAGGTCCTTGGAGACCTCTGAAGAGTGAAATCTTGACTGCATTACCATTGCAGTTGCTATAGATTCTGATGCAGTATTGGCTGCATACCTAGTCAATTTTAAAATGCTATACAAAGGATTCAGTGAAGAAAGCTTTTATATAAAAAATCATAATTGTGCCTTAGTTGTTAAGGCCCTGAATCATCAAGGCTCCTAAATATGTGCGCAGGTTTAAGCATGAGAGTTTGAGTCTACTCAAGTCTTAAAAGGTAGGCACATGCTTGGTGTACCTTGAGGATTTGAAGTCAGAGAGCAAAAGTTTGAGGCAAAAATTACTGGTCAGCTAGGAGGGAAGTTGTTTGCCATTCACACTCTTTCAACAACTGGATTGTGTTTTGCAATCCAAGAGTGAAATCAACAAATACAGTACATATAACAGATTTCATATGTATTTTCTAAATATGTATATTAATACCAAGCATGAATTCTGATTTAATTCAATTAAGGGGGCCTACAAAAGGGCTTGCAAATCCCTGGGGGGTGCAGAAGTTTTCATGGTGACCCTGATGATGTAGCCATGGTTGTGTTTCTGCTTTTTTTTTTTGAAGTGCCTTTAAGCGTTTCATACGCTGTAAATATTTGTGAAATGTAGGATTGCTTGCAAAACCATCCTTTCTCAGCTTGTTTGCGATTTCAATGTGTGACAGATAGCCTTTTGTTTTCTTTAGCAGTGTCTTTTCTTTCACAAGCCACACCAGCAGTGTTCCAAAATTTCATAATGTTTATTTAAGGGTTATGAGAATCAATACAAACCTTATGTTTCAGGGGGGCATGTGACACTATTCTCTTCTTATAACAAAACCATACAATTTTCAGTTTAAACACACTACCATAACTAATGATTTATTTAAAGCTGTTGTTCTCTATATTTTTAACAGTTCTGTTCCGATGAATGTTTGAGAAATCTAAAGCCCTGTCAAAAACTCAAAAAAGAGAAATATCTCTGTCTAGTTACAGCACTGGTGCCAGCAATGAAATGTGAGCTCCCTCATTCATGTAACCCTGACCTGGGAAGATGACCAACTCTAGGGGTTGGAGGTAATTTAATTTCCATGCATGTCAAGTTCTGTTTGCTTATTCAGAGAAGCAACAAAGAAGTGTCAAATTCTGCAAAATAAGGTGTTGTGGTTTGGTGATGCAGAACACCTCCTCTTTAGGGCTGAGCTTAAACCACCACTTTTAATTCTCTGGCCCTGAAACCAGACTGACGCTTTTTAAAAAAAAAAATCTTTCCCTGTAAACTGTTCCGTTCCAGCATAACCGTTTTTATTTTGTTATTTATATCCATGCCGAATCAGTCAAAGGAACTTCGGTGGTGGGGAGAGAGGGTTACAAGGCAAACATTTGAATTTCCTATTTCATAGTTCTCAGTACAAAGGAAATGGTTAAAAATATTAATCTGGAACTCTGACATTTTATAACTGGAACTCAAGATGAGACTAAAACAAGTTACTTGGATTTCCTCCTTTCCCTCAGGGCACAAATCTTTTTATCACATGAGGCTTTAAAAAAATTCCTTTAGTTCCGGGGATGGACAACACTTGTGAAATTCAAGGTGTTATGAACTTCTCAAAGTAATTTTTCAGCTCATGAGGTGAATATTTCCCACTGTAATTAAAATTCTTTATTTTCCCCTACCTGTTCCCCACCTCTTTAATTTAAACCTACGTTGCTGGGTTTGTCTTTGACAAGTGGCTGAGTTGCTTTTTCTTTTAATAGTTTTCTAACTAAGTGGAAATCTGTTCAATGTTTTAGAAGTAGAAGCCTCCCTCCCAAAAACACATTCATGTACAGTTGGGTATCCTGAGTACATTAAAATCTTTACAGATGCGTTTGCAAATAATTAACTTTCCCACAGTAGTCACAATATTTTCTTATGCCAGTATGGGGCTCAACCCCACAAGTTACTGAGCTCTTTGGCCTGGATCCAGCAAGGCAAGGGTACTACTCATGTGCTTAAAGATTTTAATGGTGGCCTTTGTAGAGTACATGTATTGAGTCTTTCTTCATTTCTGTGTTTTTTATTCCCTTTCTGCTCCATCTTTCATCATGGGGAAGATTGCCCACTAACTTTAATGGAGCTATGGCAATTTACACTAGCTAAAGATTTGACCCCATGTATTTATCTGAATGTTTTTCCTCCTGGTGCCGCCCTTTAAAAGTGCATGGTAAGTGTAACACAAACAAGCAAGTTTCAAATCCATGATTTCAAGTGGATCCCAAATTAGGCAAAAAAAGTTTGACTCCCTAAACACACACAATTTTGCTTCAGGCTTACTTGAGAGATGCCATCAAATGGAAAATCACATTTCCATCTGGAAATTTTGTCCTTACTATTATTATTAAGTAACTGACAGAAATTAAAGTAGGAAGGATATTATTTTTTTTATTTATCTTGTCTATAGAAAGTTTCAGAGTTTTGGCAGTGGTGCACACCCTTCCTGAGACTCTGCAAGGGGGTGTTTAATGGTGACTGCAGTTGCAGTGCTGAAACTAAAGAGTCACTAAACAGGAATGTGCACATTCTTGATGCAGTGGCTACAGTCTTGGGGTAAAATTCTGGCCCCACTGAAGTTAATGGCAAACTCTTGTTGACTTTAATGGCACCAACATCTCATCCCTGGAGTGTATAATTTCACCTGCGACAGAGCTCGATATTATTGGAAGGAATTCACTGTTCAGGTAAGGAAATATGCTGCAGTAAAGAGGAGATTTTAAGATGCAAGGACTTCATGTTGTTCATTAGATGGGAATTTTATGCCTTTTAGTAACAGTCATTTCAGAAGAACCATAGGTCTTTATTCTACTTCTACTAATGTAGCACGGAGTATATACATTATGCAAGCTATAAAACTGATCCTTCAGTGTAATCTCAGGCCAAATTCTGTTTTAAGTTATTGTAGTGGAAGCCCACTTAAGTTAGCAAGAATGCCCCAGAGAAGCTAAATAGGATTTGGTCCTATGTTTTCAAGGTATGCAGAAAGTTACTTCCAGCTGAGGCAAGATTAGCAGTTTCTACTGGATTGGTCAGAGGAAGTCTCCTTTTTGCCTTACATGGTAGAAATGCTGTATAAAATCCATGAAGACCCTGGTAAAAAGAAGGGCTGCAATAGCATACAGGATGCTCAAATACTGAATCTACCCACAGGCCTGTCTGGAGGGGCTCCACAAATTGGGCAAGTCAGCTGTGTGTTCTGATCACCAGTTGGCTTGTATAACCTGTGTGGGAGCTGTAAAAACATTACACAATGCTCGTCCGTGTTTTTTGTTTTTTTTTATATTGTCATAGTTGTGGGAGAGCCAAATACAGATTTATACAGTCATTCTATCTTCCCTACTTTTATTTTGTAAAGAGAGCCTGCAGGAAATGTAAACTGCTTCTACCTGCTGTGGAATTATTTAGAAGGAAATGCATTTAGAAATGACACTCAAAATAATTCATATCAGAAGAATATGAAATATTCATTTATAAAGACCTATTATCTATAATCCATCCCCAGAGGTGCGCTAGGTGCTTCAACAAATTATGAAAGACTGGTTCCTGCTCCAAAGGTTTTACAATCAAAGGACCACATTTTCCAACCCTTACTAATACTGAGTAGTAGCATTTCATGCAAGCAATTCCACTGGATTCAGTAGCTACTTAATGAGTCAAAGAAAGGGGGGGCAGAGTACTGGAAAAATTAGGTTTGCAGTAAAAATTCTTACGTTATGCTTTTGTTATATACTTGTCTCTTGTGGGTTCCTTTTTCCTTTAGCAGTAGAAGTTCATGATTGTGTTGTGGCTGTTTTTGTATTGTTTGGGTTCTTTTAAATGTTGTTCCTGCAAACTATTAATTCAGTAACTATGTAAGGCCTTGAGTCAGCAAGGTGCTTCAATCTCAGTTGGATGTCTTGTATGCTTTTCCTTTGCCAAACTGGGGCTTCAGGCAGTAGGACTAGACTAGCAGAGAAGAATCCAGCTTTGTAAGCCTTGCTGAAAGAAATGAGTCTGGAGGTAGGATTTGAAGGAGAAGATTGAGGTTGCATAATCGTAACAGAAGCTGAACTGGATAGTTTTGTAATATAATCTTGTAAAAAAGGTTTGGAGGTTTCTTCCTCCATTTATGACTTCATTATAGGTCAAGGGTCTGATCTAAAACTCACTGAAGTAAGTGAGAAATAGGATTTCAGTGTGTTTTGGATTGAGCACCAAATCCATTAGTCATGCTATGCCTGGAACTCCCATTAAAGTCCATAGGACTTTTGCTGGTGAGGAACTGCTGGATTGGATTCTTTAAGATTGTTTGTTAGTTATGACCTTAACTACCCTTGAAGTATTTTTCCTTTTAAATAGAACAAGCAAGCTCACCAGTCAAGTTTTTCCAAGGCTATCGACCTTTTCTAATTGGATCTTGTGTACTGTGTTTAGTTATGCGGGGATTCTTTTGAATGAAGGAAATTAAATTAATTTTAATTGCCTGGAATACAATATACTCTCATAGGCTGGCCAGAAGTGACTTTATTAGTGTATGTGACTTCTATCAGTATACATCAGAAATGGCAAAAGCTCATGCAAGACACTGTCAGAGCTTCCATATCATAGAAGTGTTGACTTTTCCTCTGTATTTGTTGTTTGTGATAAATGCAACAATATTATAAGGGGTCTATGACTGACCTTGATATTTTGCTTATTGTTTGAAACATGCATTGGGGGGCAAGTAGGTGAACACAAGTAATTGAGTTATCAGGCTTACTACGTTAAGGATTTGTTGTATTTGTATGAAGCCTATTGGAATTTATGCTAAAGGCTGGGTTTTAGCTAAAATAGCACCGTCTAGAAGGTCTTAATTTTCAACTTTCATTCAAAAAAGGTAAACAAGAGACCACAAAAGGGACAATACACTGCAAGATTCTGTAAGAGTGGAGTTGGGGGGCGGATTGCAGTTAGGTCACTAGCCAATAGGTAAGTAGTTAGAGTACACTGATGCATAGGAATTATTAGGAAAGGATTGATGCAAATGGTTAATTATCGACATGCAAAATGCCACAGATACAACAGAGGCAGGTATGAACCTTATGATGAATGGGGGACTAGAACAAATATGGATATACATCCATGACATCTGCATAATGTGGGGTAAGACTCCATGCCTACTTCCCTTTTCTCGGTGTCTCTCAGGCTCTGAACTGGTGTCAGTTGGATCTGGGACCTTCTGAGTTTCTCCACTGACTGTTTCACCCTTGTATTTTCCTTTTCTAATAATGTAAGTATGAAATGTGTTTATTAGCCTGGCCGTATTGGGTGCATGGGTTGCTTATTTGGATAGATTTACACTGTTTGATTATAGGTAGTTCAATTTCTGGTTTCTTTAGAAGGTTATTGTTGAATCTGTACTGTTCTACCACTAATAACTTCAATCTCAAAGAGAGAGAAAGGAATTTAAGGGAAACTTGTGTGGGGAAAGAACCTGTGATCAATTATTCAGAATAAACATTACAAGTGTGACAGATAAGATCCCTTATCTGTAAGGGCTACAAGAGAAACTTTCAGTTTAATAATCAGATGATCTGAAAGGAAGTCCAACCTTAAAAGTGACCTCTCGGTTTTCCATGCCTACAAAGGGCTGGATAGCAAGTGTTTCACTGCTCCATGAACTTTGTCATTGAGTTAAACAGAATACTGTGTTATTTTCAGGTAATGCTGTTACCCGTAGACTTACAAGTTCTTTTTCAGAGGGGCAACAGCAGTGTGAATTGATTTTAGATTTGGGCGGAACCTGAGTATCAGTTGGACCCATTATGGATATTTGACATAATCCTAAATACCTAAGTAAATACAATAGATTGCCTTTTTCAGTTGGTTATAACCTCATCAAACTTTTGAGGCGTGGTCTGTGCCTGAGGGTGAATTTTTTGAATGTTTGAGCAAAAATGGATCAGCCATTATGTGAAAAAGGGAGGGGAAGGGGAAATCTTTACTATTATAAATAAATATACAATATTTGCCTGGCCTTTATGTTCTATTGCCTCAGCTGTTTGAGGAAGAAGCCTGACATTTAGACTATATACGTACAAAGGAAATTTTTCCAGACATTCTGAGTTACTGTTGAGCAAAAAACGTTCCAAATTCTGAAACAATATTTATTGGGTTTACTTTATTTCCCACCACCCCCCCACTCCAGAACAGCTTAAAAAAAAGTCTGGTTGGGATTTTCCATTAGCTTTCCTAAATAATTCAGCTGAGATGAAACAGTGACAGTTTCAGACTTTAAGGAGAATTTTCACAAATTTCTAAGCATGCGAAAACAGGGTTTAAGATTAAAGTCGTGTCATAACCTGTTGTATAGTTTTTGTTATTTTGAGGAGCAATATTTTCAGTTTTTTGTGAGTGTTAAGAAACAGATGGTTTTGTTTTCTCCTTGCATAGGAGTGACTTCCCTCTGCATTGTTTAAATGAACAGTGCCCTAAGCTTCCATTAACACACAAACTGGCGATAATTATTCAATCCTTTGCCTTTAGTAGGGCAAGCAAGGTGTCATAAACTAGTATAATTCATGATCAGATATGAGCATAATAAGCTTAGTGGAGTGGCTAGTTGATGCAGCAAAAAAAAAAAAGCCTCTCTTAACAAACTGATTTCTCTGGTATTTTATTTTCCTTTGGATTGTCAGACTTCATAGGTTATAAGGCAAGAAAGAAAAGGCTTTTATATAAACATGGAATCAAACAGAAATGTCACAGCATGTACTATTGCACAGCAACACCCTAAAAACTGGATATGAAGGTTTGACTCCTCAGAGGCCAGTCTTCCCCCATTAGCACCGCTCTGTTACCAAGCAGCTGTTTTGATAGTTTCTCCCATGTCATATGAATGTGGGGGAGGGAGAGTGCATTTTATTTCATATGGAAAGTACTGCATTCCATTTTCTTGGTATAATTTTCCCCCCATTTCCCCCTTTTCTTGTTCAGCTAAGAGCACTCTTGAATGAAGGCAGGGCTGTTATATATCATGGAAGGCATATTTTAAAGCTTATTTAATTAAGGTTAGTAACATTCAAAGAACAAATGATAACAACCACATAAGCCACAGGTGTCAAACACAAGGCTCGCGGGCCGAATCCAGCCAGCTGGCTTGTGTCATCCGGCCCGCCGGCTTGTGTTACCTGTGCCGGCAGCGCTTTCTGAGCTGAGCTCAGGAAAAGCGTGGGATCTCTTCTTAAAAGGGAAATGGCCATCGGAGTCTAGCATTCTGCCGCTGAATGTCACCCTATAGGGAGATTTCATGGCGGAGAGTGGAGTCTGCAAGCCCCTGCGAGTGCCCGTTCTCATTCCTACTCTCTGACTGTGCTGCCGAATTTCACCCTGCGGTGAGATTTTTTGGTGGAGAGCAGACAATGAAAAGTGGAGCAGAGTAGAGTGTGGCATGCGTGGCCCCCCTGAAATGAATTTCATTTAAATGTGGCCCGCCATACGAATTGAGTTTGACACCCCTGACATACACAGCAGTTATGACCAGGGATCCTAGTTTTCCTTGATTACACCCCCCCCCCAATTGTCCAATAAAACCACATAAAATCCGTTTTTCCATGTTAAAATGAAACACTGAACTTTTGTTTCCCTGGCCACAATAAATAAGTATCACTCAGTGGCAGGGCTCAGACAGTCCCACTTGGGTGGTCAGCACAGCCACTCTCAGCCCTGGGCTGCTGGTGGTTCAGGTAATACGGAGAGCCAGGTAACGGAGGCTCGGATAAACAAGTCCCACTATATATTTTTATTTTTTCACAAAATGTAGAAACTAAAGATTTTCTGTGAAAGTGCCAATTCCGCATTTTTTCATGGCAAATGTATTTCTGGGATTCCTTGGCTATGACACACGTGCCTTAATTCCTCCTCACACAGAGCTGCTTTGTCCAAGACAGCAGTTGCCCCCCAGGTTGGGCAGGCAGTATTTAAACCGAGTCAGAGCTTCAATGGAACAAAACAAAGTAAAATAACTGAATCACTACATCCCCTGGCAATGCCCCTCTCTGTTGACTTTCGGGGCTGTCCTGGTTGGCTGTGGGCCCCTGGCTGCGTGGGGTTTGCAGGTGGACTGTCTGCCAGTGGGGCCACTGTATTGTGGGAGGCGCTTCAGAAAAGATATCACTCCTGCATGTTTCACGTGTGGGTTTTTCCTCAGTATGTTTAAATAGGTCGAAATGTTAACAATAGTGTTACTTTTCAGTTCTGAGCATAAAACCAGCTGTTTCATTGTCTCAGTTCCTATGGCCACTGCCTGCTTTTTGAGGGTTTTTAAAAAAATATCTTACAAAACTCTCTGAAAGAAGATTCCACCATCTCAAAATTTGCGAGCAGTATGCAGCCTTCTTCAGTGGGATCAGCTCCAATGTTACATTAATTCTAAATTGAAATATGGGAGGTCTTAATGGTGTACTACTTTCTTTTACTTCCTGGGGGCAACATTTCTCATGGCAACTGGCAGCTTTAATAAAAAAAAACCTCAGGCCTTTTACTAAAATACTGCTGATCTACATCTATGGTAACTGCATCCATGTGTAATCCAATCACACACACATGTACTAGTGATCATACAGGATGCAATAGCTTGTCATCTTGGAGAACTTATGGGTATACTGAGATCAGGAGCGCAATGTGCTTTTTTCAAATCCCTAGCTACACCTGAACTAGAGAGCACACAAGCACATAATCCAGCCGTACTTGCTAATGCCTGCAGGATAGTGTCAGTGTCGTATATGAGTGGAGTCCTGTGGATTCTACTGTATAATCATTAAACAGGCACAGTAAGTATGATTTTGTTTTATTGTTCAGAGCACTGAACATATGGTTAGCAGAATAACCATCCTTTGTAGCAGCAAAATAGAATCTTTGCTCATTGCAATTTATGTTGCTTTTTTTCGTTCGGTATCTGTTCTGATGCCTTTTAGGCAGAATTGATATTGTCCCATCATGCTGGTTTTTTTTAGAGGCAAATTTCTCATAAAAAACGTGACTCACATTTTCTTTTTGTGCAGTGTGTTTCAGTCATAAAATGCTGGATGTTTTCATCCAAAACCTTACACTTTTTACTATTGTCCAAGGACTGCAAGCTAATACTAGGTAGTTACTTTATTGGCCTTTTGCTAATCCTTAGGGAAGAAGTAACTGTTGTGTTTCATATCAAGATTAGATGAATGTTGAAATTAACAGCATGGTATCTCTCTGATTAAATTTAAATCCATTAAGTTTGAGAGAAAAATAAAATTGATGTTTCTATAAACTCAGAAGAATAGTAAATACCTTGGGCTAAAATCTGCTCTCATTTACAGCAGTGCAAATCCAAAATAACCATTCTAGTCAGTGAAGTTACTTAGGACAGTCAAATGGGTTGGCAGAAGAGTCCATATAAATAACAGACTTGATGATAACAGCCCTGTGGAATTCAAGTGCTCCATATGTGCCCTTGTTACAATATTACAACACCTTTCCCAATGCTTTATTATGTTCACCATTTCACAGGGTCATGGGCAGGACAATAAGCATGGACACAGATTCAGTGCTGGTGCCAGCACAGACTGAGGGGAAGTGGCTTACGCCTCCCCCATTCAGGGTTTGCTGGAGGTCAGTGCAGCTAGGCCAGCCCTGAGAATGGAGTGAAGACAGATTGCAGAATCTGGCCTTTTTTCATACTAAACAGACTGATCACAGACTGAATTCATAGGAGCTCCTCTTGCATTTGCAGAAATTTTTCTTTCATAGGTACTGGCTCTGAGATATTATGAAATATTTTATTATGGTAGAGCATCCACTACTCCTTCTAACTGTCCCCTCTCCACACTCTGCCATTATGAATTCCTCTGTGAATTAGACATCTAGATTCTTACAAATATGTTTTACATTTTTGGTTTTTTTTAAATACTCTTCCTTATTTTAGCAGCTGTTGTACCCCTTGAAAAAAGCTAGGCATTTATAGTGTATTGCCGTGCTGCCGTCACGTTATCACTGTATTCGTTTCATAGAAGAAAGTGCACATTAACAAAGCAAAAGTGACATTATTTTAAAGGAGGCTGACTCCGCTAAACACTTGAAAAGATACAGCAATTTTATTGGAGGGAATACTTGTGGCAACTGGTCAGCTGACCTGTATAGTAAGGGGAAAAGTTACCTGCAAATGTCCTCTGTGAGCATGAGGAAACCTCCCCTTTTGACACAGAGACAAATCTAACAGATTAAAGGATGTTCCTGAACCCTTTACTTTGTGACTCCAGGTCCAGTAAAGTCTGTTGGTAGCTGCCACTCTCTCGTTGCTTTTTCTCAATGGTTGACGATCTGAAGTTTAACTTGGCAAACAAGGAATTAACCCCATTAAGTTGAATACATAGTTTATATTTCGCAGCCCCCAAATACTTATCTTGGGCTGGAATAGAGGAGCCCAGATAGTGTTGAGCTCAAACAAAATTCATGAGAGTAAGTGGATAGCCAAACTGACTGCTACAAGAAAACGCACCTTACAAGAATTTCAATTGAAATATGAGAGAGATTTTTATTCTAGTAAAGATTTTTAGTCAGATTATAAAAAGAAATGAACAAGGAGCTATAAGGTGGCAATAGAAAGCTGCTGAGATTTGGTCAGCTACACAACCACATTGGTCATTTTGTTTAACTTGGCAGTAACAAGTTACAACTGGGAAATGAGTAAGTGCAATTGAAGCTGGTGTTCATGATTAAATGAATATCTGGTAAGTGTCACATGCTTTTTTCCTTTTGGATGATGACCCAATTAGTTTCTCTAAAGTGGGTACCTAATTAACAAATAGGTTTGAATGTGCATTTCTGAGTACAGATAGTCACAAATTCAGATTGAAGGACAGACTACATTCAGTTGTCATTAAACAGCCTTGAGCTAGAAAAGTGCTATTGTTAAAAGGAGTCATTGCGGTTAAGACTAGAAGGGACCCCCAGATCATCTAGTCAAGTAGTACCCAAACACTGAATCCACTAACCAACATTAGACCAAACTATTACAGCCCACTTGATTAAGACTTTAGTCTGGGAGGTGAGTTTTCCCTTTCTGTTACTATGCCCTCTGACCAGTACCAGAAATTAGAGAGGATTGGTATTTAGATGGTCCTGCAACTAACAAAAGAAGTAATCTTCCCAGGTTATAAATAAGGGAGGGTATTTTATATTAATACTGTAGAATCTCAGTTTATTTGGGTGTTGATAATTTGGAAGTTAATATACAGTTAAAATCACAAGTCTATTTCTGTGGTCAAGTGAAATAATTCCTCCACACTAGTGATAAATTTGGCTTGATTAATTAAGTTTAGCTAACCATTGTTTCTTAGGAACCTTATCATTCTTATATGACCATGTTTCGTTGTTACTCTGTCCAAATATTCTCTCGAGAGCTATATACTAAGAACTTGTTTGCAACACTTCTCTGGCTACAGCTCTCCAAATAGACTGCTACAGCATACGTGAGAAGGTATATGAATACTCACAGGTCAATAGGTCAAGTACCATAAGTTGTGGACTTTTGATCCAAGAGTACACTTTGGGTCTGACAGTTCATACATTGCGTTCCAAAAGATTCTTTATGGATATTGCTATGGTATTTATGACATAATCTCTTCCCATCACAATCAGATAACTGAAAGTGCCCATCAATAAGTAGAGGGGAAACACTTGCATGTGTGATATCATGAGGGAGGTAAGTCAACCATCACATATTGAAGAATCTCAGCCAAATAACACACATTAAACCTAACAGTGTCTCATTGCGATCCCAGGAGGAGCAGTGTGCAGATGTTACTAGGGCATTTACAATACAAAATCCCTTCTTAGAGAACTAAATCAAAGCTGGACCACTGAGACCCATGAAGCTCAAGTTCTTTGTGGCACAGTTTCCTTGAGCAATTTTTATAAACACTTCCTAAGCACTTTATGAGCTATGAAAACAGTTGGGGAAACTGTGCAGCCACATAAAGGTCACATGCTAAGTACATTCCTGGAAAATGTTCAGTAAGAATTGGGAACCAGCAGTTCATTGACAAATGTTGTGGACCTAAGACAAGTCTATACATTCACACTGCATTCTGTTTAACTATGTATTATAATTCTAATGTCTGTATTAGAATTTATATATTTTTTTAATGCACAGATCTATAGTAAATGAGCTTCACTTACCAAACACTTTTCTTAATTTGGTGCCATAGATCAGGCTACTTGAAAAAGTAGCCTAATGTGGTGGAATATATATATTTTCTTCCTCTTGTTTCTGGTCTAGATTATGGACTAATTGTTTTGTAAAATAATTTCATTCAATAAATGCCATTTGTTGTATTAGCTGATTTATGTTGGCAATTTCTGTAAATGTTATCAGATGTAACATGGCATCCAGCTCTTAGATTGCTGGGTTCTGCTAAATTGCTTTGGATTTTGTATGAGTGCTCATTGACACAGTTACCTGAGAGTGATGATGTGACATGACAGCATATATGGTGTCCAATACGCTGTAAACTATCTGAGATCATATTAACTGGGCTGATTGCAGCTCAGAGAGGACTCAATCCTGCAAGGTGATGAGCATCTCTGGCAAGTTATGTGCCCTGAGTTTTCATTGAGGTTAGTGGTAGTTGAAAGTGTTCAGCACCTCACAGGAGGCACTCGAATATCAGGCAAAATTGGACGCAGAATTAGGACTACATTAGAGTTCAAATGTTGATGTGTCTGACCCAGACTCCCTTCTGTTTAGCACTTCCACCTGTCTTTTCTTTTCATAGTCCTCCTTTTATCGTCACCCAGGAGATGTGTACACTAATCTTTTTATAAGTCAGCTAAATGGACATGTCTCTGTAGGTTGCATTGGGAACACCCAAGTACAGCACAACAGAGAGCACTTGGAGGAATGTGAGTGGTGACTGTTATCTTCAGACTCTTATCCAGTTTGTCGTCACTGGTCAGCTGAATGACTTGCATGTTGGAAGGAACGGGAGAATATGGTCCTATAACGGTTAAGGGGTTTAGTGATTGAGACTAACAAATCTGTTTAATGGACCAGAACAACAAAGAATGGATGAAAAAATAAGCAAGGGGAAGTTACTGAGACACAATGGACTAAACTAATTTGGATGCTTGACCAACCTCTAGTTTCAGAAGCATGGGAATGGGGGGTAATTCCCAGTGAAAGGTAAACACTGCTAGTTAAAGGGTATGTGTGGGGAGGAACAGAAGTAGTAGATATAAAGAGAATTATCGTTATTTTTACTCAAAATTGGCAACTTCTATGAGCCTATACCGAAATATGAGGCAGAATACTGTAAGTTTAGTAACCCTGCCCATCGTCATCTGAGAACCTCTTAAGACACTTCACATAGAACAGAGAAGTTAATCTATACAGTAGCTGTATTACTCACAATAATGTAGCTACTTAGAATAAACCGATAAAATAAGCCAATGACAAAGAACAGCTGCGATCTAAGAAATTTTTCAAAATAGATTTTTCATGGAAGTCTATGGGACTATTCACATGTTAGAGTTAAGCACTTCGCAAGGTCGGGGCAGAGTGCTCAGCACCTAGCAGAACGGAGCTACAGGAGGATGGCCCCACACTAAGTAGGGGTAGCTGTCTTAGGAACGGATTTTAAATATATAGGGTAGGATTTTCAAAAGCACTTGACTTTTCATTGGACTTGTGCTTTCGAAGGTGCTTTAGGAAATCCCATCCATGAGTTACATCATAACAGTGAGACTCTAGACATGAGAGATGCCCTTCTCCTATGTCTTTTTTTTTCCTCACCACAAGCTTAGTAAAGTGGCAGTGTACTGATTTTAATGGGAAGCTGTGTTCTCAGATAGTGTAACTGTAAGTTGCATTCTGTTTCCACTGTGGTGGCCATTAGCTTTAATGCTAAATTTCCTGTCATGTTTTGGTCAAATTCCTCATTATCTGACTATTTTTTCCCTGCATGCAAAAAGTGAATGCGGCCACTGAGATCATGGCAATACATCCTTGTCATAATCTATAATGCTAACTGCTTAGTAATAATCCTCTATACAAATCATTTTAGTTTCTTGGCTAGTGTTTGATTTGTCTTTTCTTTTAAACAAAGAGCTCAGTCAACAGCATTGACAATATGTTAATCTTCCCCATTTTCCTAAAGGAAAGAAAGAAATGGAACTGACAAATTAATTAAAACAACAAATCCCAATGTGCTGGCAGTGTCAATAAAATATTTTAGTTGTGCTTCAGGATAACTCGTTTCTGCACATTTCTAAAGTTGAGGCAGAAATATACATAAAGCTTCCCCTGTGTGAAATTCACCCCATTTTCTCTGACAGAAAGGCTAAGTGATCTGGTTTTTTGCAAGACGCCCTACAAGGGTTGGGAGGGTGAAGACCTTTTCACCAACCTGCAGCCAGGCACGGTGCGGGGCTGCAACATGTAGCTGCTACCCTATCTGGACTGGAATAGTAGAAACAGCACTGCTTCATTACATACCATGGATTTGGACTACTAGTGTAATGTCACTGCAAATCTAGTAGCCTACAGATCCCCACGTACGTTCAGTGACCCCCTCTGAGCCAGTCTGTGGGTGTCTAGAATGGATACCTGCTTTGTAGTACAGAGAAGAGGTGCGAAGCTATCTTGCACAGCTGTTCTACCTCCCTGTGCTGAGTCAACGTGGTGCCCAACTGGTATAGAGGCTAGCCCTACGTGATCTTTCATTGAAGCTTACATACAAAATTTTGGGAAAAAATAACACACTATAATCTAACACATCGATATGGTGCCAAGATGTATTTAAAAATATTGTCAAAAAGCTTGGAAGTTGCTAGTCAGGAAGTAATACATCCAAACCAACTGGGGTTACTAAACTATTAAGCTCAAATAATGCCAATTTTTTTCACTATATGATAAATCTGTACTAAAGCACAGCTCCCCACGACTGGATTACGGCTAGACACTGAAAATACCTTTGATCATATCTAATGTGAATAGGTTATATGCACTGAAATGGATTCATTTTGGCTCTGTTTCCATTGATTTAGTTTAGATTTCATACACAAAATCCATCTGTGGGAAGGTGGAGAGATATCTGATTAATTTTTCTTATAAGGCAGGGCTGCCTTTTCTGTCTTTGTTTTTTATTTATCGTGGTTCTTGAAACCTTAACTCATGCACTTTGACAGAAACAAATATTACACAGATTGAAATGAATGCAGGGACATTTAGGGTATCTCTGATTTTCCTCCAAGAGCCACAGCCTTTGTCCCAATATCTTCCCGGTCTGCTGGAGAATTTCTCTTTAATCTAAGGAAATAGAACAAAAGTGATCATTGGAACATGTCCTCCTGCAGGTTGGAAATCCAGTGGACCCATTTCCTTGTAAGTGACTGCCTCAGGAGCTGAAATATTTGGGAACTAATAGTGTGAAGCTGTAACTTTTGGACCCAGGCTGTTCTCAACGTTATGTCAATCTTTTAGGCTGAATTTTGGGAGAGGCCACGCATCTTCATTTCTCATTGGGGGTCAGTCAAGGGGCTCAGATTCTTCCAGGATCAGGCTGTTTCAAAAAGTCCCCTATGAGCAGATTACACAGGTAAAAATTTCAAAAGGACGTAGGTGATTTAGGAGCCAATGTCTTATTTTCAAAAGTGACTTAGGCACCTAAGGTCAGGTTGTAAAAGGATTTAAGTGCCTAAACAGGCAGATGGGCACCTACACTCACCACATGGACGCCACTGACATTTTCAAAGCTGCAGCTCAGGTGCCACCAACCCCACAGGTGCTTAAGGACCCACATTGCCACTGCTCAGCATTTCCAAAGCAGCCTGTGTGCTCCTGCCACCACACAGCTAAGTTTTGAGCCTTCGCTAAAGCTGAAGCACTGGAGGCCTCAAAGTGGTGTTTTTAAACTAGATGGGAGACTGCTAGGCTTGACAGCACTCCTGGAGGTGTGCTCTGGACATGCTTAAGAGGAGACGCTTGTGAGACTCAGCAGCAGAAGGGCTGGATACAGGTCACCGAGAGGTAGTGGGACAGCACAGCACCAAAGCAAAAGAGCTGAGGGCACAGGAAAATGTAGAATGAACGTGAGAGAGGAAAGCAAAAGAGACCATTCCAGCTGCCAGGTCATGGGCTACCTAACTGGCTTAGGTGCCTAACTTCAGCAGAGGATTCACACCTTAGGGTCCTGAGTGAAAGGAGGCACCTACATCTCATGTCAGCCAGTCACACCAGGTTAGCTTCCTAGGCACCTAAGCCCCTCTCCTCTCCTCTTGCTCCCCTTTTTGAGATACCTTTGAAAATCTATCCCTAAATCACTTTTGAAAACCAAACTTAATGTCCTAAGTCACTTGGGCACTTCTGAAAATTTTCCCTTAAAATATTCATGGACCTGAACTCCCACCCCACCCTCAGCTATATTATAAATATATCACTGTGCAAGATATTCCTAAGTGAGAGGGGGTTGGAGAGACTGGGTGTGATCTTATAGCAGCATATCTCAGACCCTCCTGGCAAGAGTTAAATTAATATCATGCAAGTCTGTGTCTTTATCTAGAAACATCTCCACTTCTTGCATAACATCCCTGTAGGGAGAGGCTAGGAACTGACAAACAAGAATGATTCAGTAACAATAAATTTGTTTTGTATTAGAGAAGGATAAAGGGGAAAACAAAAGCTAAACACTTATCCACAAATTTAGCATAGCTTAAGGCTTAATCTTGCTCCCATTGATGTCAATGGGAGTTTTTTCAATGAAAGTAGGATAAGGTCCTTAATTCTAATAGTTTATTTTTACTTATTTTTAGTATTTTATTATTGAGTAGCTTTTCTAGGGTACTCCCTCCTCATAGCAGTGTCTGAGCACCTCACAAACAAGAAACCATTTGTCCTCATGATACAGAGGTAATATTGTGCCCATTTTACAAAAGTGGATTTGAGGCATGGAGCAAGTAAGTGACTTGGCCAGAGCACCAGGGTTTATAAGTTCTGCAGTTGCTTTTGCTGCTTGTTGCTAAAAGTTGACAAGCTATAGTGCTCATCCTCAGGAGTTTAATGTGACAGCATTCCCTCCTGGTTGTGCTGGAGGTAAAGACTTCCTGAATGTCTTATGAAGTCATCTCTGTTCTGTTTTGTTCCGTCTTTATTTATGGAGTTTCTTAAACACTGAAGCCAATGGCAAAACTTCTATTGTCTTCAATGGAGCAAGGACTTTACCCTAAGGTTCTGATCCAAAGTTCATAGAAAAGCTCCGACTGACTTCAGTCAAGTTAACTTAAGTTTAGTAGGTTTGGGGTCAGGCCCTGAGTGCCCAATTCATTCTTAATTTGAGCTATACCACTGACATCAAGGCTGTCTGTGGCTTGATCTCTTTTTCTCACGATGTCTAGTGAGGATTGGACCCAGGAGTGGGTTTCATTCCTGATTCTGCCATTGACTTGCTGGGTAATCTTAGGGAATCACTTAACCTCTCAGTGTGTTTTTTATTTCCCAGTTGCAAAATAGGGATAATTTTTACTCTCACCTACCAAATGTTTTGATGGTACTCTTCCTTCTAATTCATTGACTTTTCTTGTTGTAATAATATCAGGGAGAGTTGAGGGCACTCAGCAAGTCACAAAATCAGGCCCTTGATTATATAAAACAGTTGAGAAGTTTTGAAGCCCCACACCCACTAATTCCTATTTCCCTACTGCTGTTTTATAGCTGCCTTAGATCATTAGTTGCCGTAAGCCTGCCCCCTGAATAATGCCAGTAGTGTTTTATTTCTGATGCTTTAATTCAATTTAGAATAGAAAAAGAGTTGCAAAAGAAATCATTCTAATATTAAGAGCTAATAATTCTGAAATTAAGCATATGCCAACTTCCAGACTAATGTAAAGTCTTACACATCATAAATATGGAGATGCTTCACCACTAACGGTTACTGAAGTGCAGAGGCTTGAGTGGATTCAAACTCAGTTCATGTAAGCCCACAAAGTACTAGCAGGCACCGTGACAATACACTTGTAAGGCAGTCCACACAAGCTTCCACAAATAGTATTCCTAAGTGGCAACCTTTTATGGCTCTTTAGAGCATTTCTTGGTGTAAATGTAAAACATTTATAACCTTCATTTACAACTCATTTTTATTGGGCATCACAGACTTGTAAAGCAATTTACCTGACAGCATGGGTTACAAAATACTACTCACAACTCTTTTTTTTTTTTCTTGCCGTGTTCTTCCTTTGCCAGAAAGTCACTGCCAGATTGTCTGGCATTTGCCTAACTTCAGTAGAAATCAGTAGCTACAGGGAGATGTTTCTGTTCCTTGGCTCATTCAATGGATTCTGTATGACTTTTTTTGTCTAAAGATACTGATATTTTCTATTTTTTCCTGGATTTCTTTCAGTAACAGAAGGGAGGCATCATACATTCAATCTCCGTTTACTTGGATACACAGTCCACACATTTGTGAGAAAAACTGTGAGGGCAGGATAGCTTGTTTCAGACTCCACAAGTACAGCCCTCCTATGCAGGGCAAACAGGAGGTCCTTCATCTCTGCAGCACTAATTTTGTAGGCCACGAGGGAAGCATGTAAGAGTCATCACTCACTGTTCTTGGTAGTCAGAGATTCAGAGACCTTGGGGTTGCTCAAAATGGTGGCATGCAAAAGACTTAGTGAAGTGAAAATGTATGGTCTGGTTTTTGTTCATGGAACACCCCCTTGGACTCTCCTTCACTTTCTACTTTCATCTCTCTCCCCCCCCCATCAGTCTTTTTTCATTTCCAGTGAGTGGCATCTCTACCTATGGCCAATACAAATTTTTAATTGAAAAAGAGGCTGTGTGTGTTCGTGTTCCTTATATAAAGGAAACCACTTCAAACCAGGGCGTGTGGTACCTATAGTTCTTGATTCAATCTTACTTATATTGGTGTAAACCAGGAGTAATTCCACTGGCATTATTATACTTTGCACTAATATAAAACTAATGTGAGAGCAAAATCAGGCCCTAGATGCTGAAATTCATAGTGATTCAAGCAGAACTAGAAAATGCTTTAAAAAGTTATTTATTCAAACCACACAGCGGAGGCCAGGTTCAAATCTATTTTTATTTTTTCAAAACTAAATGGTGGCTTGACTCTCGTATATATCATATTTACTGAGCTGAAACACTGCTGCTGTGATTCCCCCCAAAATATCAAAAGATGGCCTGAAATAAATTCTTCCTGCACTTAGTAAAAGTTGAGAAATCACTATAAAACTTCCCTCTACAGTGAAATTTTGTCATTCCAGCTGCTGCTGAACTCTTGAAAAAGAGTGGAAGAGAGGGAATTTCTGTAACAGGAGGTAGCTGTTTCAGGGAAATAGTTCAGGAAGATAAGCAGTCAGACAATGACAAAAATCTGCAAAGACATTGGTACAGATGTTCAGGGTACAGACTCCATGTTGTTTCTATTTTTTGTTGTCTACCTTTGAGACCATCCTTAGTTAGAGCTAGTCCATTAAAAGCTATATCCATCACTGCAAACACTCAAGGGTAAATCTGAACAAAACTATAGGAAGGAAATTCTGCAGATTAAGGTTTTGGCAAAATGCCTTGTGAAGAAGGCATTAGCGGAAATATTAGTCTATAGAATTTCCTTTCTCCAATTGTGTTCAGTCCATTAAAGGTCACCGCTAAGAGACTATCCAGCCAGGGTGTGCTGGTATAGATTGCTGTAAGAAAAAGTCAGTTCATGAAACCCAGAAGACTTAGTTAACTGTGAGGAAGGAAAGTGTGCAGACTGCTGAGGGCTCTTCAATGAACTAAAAGGAAAATGGAGTCATATTTACTTGTCCAAAAGAAAAGAAAGCTGAACTCAAAAAGTTGTCTAGTGCCTCAGATCAAAAGGAAAGCTGAGAAGTTTGAATTAAGATAAAAAATACACTCTATTTTCTAACATCATGGTGCAAAAGTGGCCACTGGAATCTGACCTAGATAATTTGATTGGGGCCAGGAAATAAAGCCGCATTTCTTATTACCATTTTTGTGCATCAGATTCATGTTATTTAAAGCAGCCATCACCGCTGACTGTTAACTTATGTATCTGTGATTTATTTGCTAATTGTGCCTCATCTACAGTTTTTTTTAACTATTGCAATACATGCGAAACATTACCAAAAATGAAACCATGAAAATATTTCAACATACATAAGGCCCAATTTTTCAATATATCTGATACATGGCTACAATGAAAATGTATGTTTTACCCAAGTACAATGTGTAATCAGTGATCTTCAGTATCCATCTATGCTCCCAAATAGGATTTACTCCAGATCTGTATCATTTCCACTTTGGGACATGTGGCTTTCCACGTGGACCTGTTGTCTGGCAAGGAATTGGTTCACAATGTGTTCTTGCCTTTAGGTGGAATAATTGATATGGAGCAATTTCTTCCAAGTTAGACTTTCTAAGAGGAGATATATATTAATAACATTCTAGGATGTATATGAATCCTAGAACACAGGTGTATATGACAGCATTAGCACCAAAGTTAGCATATGTCATGGGTTCTGAAAACTCAATTTTTTTTAATTAAAAGAAAATAACAGCCTGGATCAAATATTGTGCTAATTCCATATTTTGTTCCCTTTAAAATGGAAACTACCTTTTTCTTGAGATCAGCAAACTGAATTTTCAAAAGATAATGAGCACACCTGAGCAAAAATAAATTTGGGAGTATATATGGCAAATAACTACCTGGTTTAAAGTACATTTTTGAAATGTCAGAGTCAACAGGGAACAATTTTCTCATAATTAGATTAATATTTTATGCAAAAGGACAGCACATAGTAAGAGGTGGTCTGTGGAAAAATTCAATAAGCATTTTGTGGTATGTGAAATACATATCAGTAAACTGACATTTTGCAGTATAGTATACATCTACTTTTGTCTGCTGGGTACTACAAGCTGTTCTATCCACAGGCTATCGGGGCATGGCATAATTTAGGGATAATACATGAAAAGTAGGTCTGAGATCTGCCACTTCACTGAAACAAAATACTGAAATCCTTACTGATTTCTTATGGCAGGTAACATGATTGGAGGGAATCCCTATAGTATAGGAGTTGCATAATCTTCTGCCTTTGCATGATATACTGTAAAACAAAACTGTAATGGGTCTGTTAAATATCAGGGGCCTGCTCCTCAGCTAGCGTAAGGCAGCATAACTCCACTAATGTCAGTGGAGTTTCACCAGCTGAGAATTGGATCCAGACCATTATACTAGTAAGAGAAAGACGCAAGCACTCCACTTCAAGATATTTTAAAAGTTCCTTGTGTATTTTTATTGTATTTGTGGCCCACCCAATGTGATATATAAGAGAAAAATGACAGGCAAAAAAAAATCTAATCACATCCTAAACTCGTACCAGAACTGTCTGAATAATTAAATAGACATGAGGCATTCTCTCTGCACTCACTCCAGGTGTAACTCTCTTGCTCCCAAGAGAACGCTGTCCAGAGCTTCTTTTCTCGGTGAGACTTTACATTCAAGTGGGAGGTGGGGAGGAAGAGATTAAAATTGCTATATTTGCCCACACCTTCCTTAAAGGTACTATGTCCAAAAAACTTTGTCTCAAATTTAGGCTTTTGAAATATTTCTTCCTGAGCAAGGTTACAATAAGGTAGGACCCCTGTTGTTACATGTAGTACCAATACATCAGAAGGTATATCAAATTTAATGAAAAAGGAAGGGAATTTGATCTGTCACTCTGGACAACTGACAGATCAGTCAATTTCTGCTTGCCACAAGTGGGACTCCCTCTAGTATGCACCTTCTATGCTTCCTTTGCTGAAAGAATTTCAGCAGAGCTCAACATCTGCCACTCACAAAACACCCTTCTTTTGGTTTAGAATCTGAAAACAAACCACCCATTTTTCTCAGGTTGGGATAGGAGCTTGCCAAGTGAATGCTGATATAGAGGGAAAAAATACTTTCTACAACTAAAGAAAGTTAAAACCATGGCTTCTCCCTGCCTCATATACCATAACATTCTCTCTTTTGTTCCCAAATGACTGGATTTCCTAGAGACCTATAAACCCCCTCTGCTCCTTATTATCCCCCCCCCTTTTTTTTTAAATATGGGAAGTTATTAAAATAAATTAGAGGTTTCTCTCTGGATTTCCCTGTCTGGTCAGGGTGGTCTTGCGTTTGACAATACATACAATGGAGGAAGGGGAAGATAAGAGAGAAGACTACACTGGCCAAAGATTACAAGAATATGGGACAGAACGAATGTTACTTAAATCAATTACTCTGAAAAGTGACAAAGTGAAACCTAAACTCTGGTGAGTCCATTAATCACTCAGCTCCAGAGCTCTGGGCCTTGGAGCAAAGGCCTTTCTACCAACTGATGCTCTGGTCTATAAGATATTTTGCATAGGTACTACGATCTGCCAGCACAGAGCATTTTATAGGTTAAGGGTGGTAAAATGTTTAGGTGATAGTAACTTTCAGAATCAAAACAGGGAAATAATGGTTAAAAAAAAATCACAAATTTTTTTATGGTTAAATTTGTATATATTTTGGAATATTAGTGAATTGTTCATCCAGCTCTATAAAATGAGTGAAGAAAATGAAACATTATTAAATTCAGAGAATAAATTACTCATTGAATAGCAATCAAGAAACTCTACACAAAAGAGGTCTAGGAATAGAAAGAAAGAAACTCAGGCTTGTAATAAAAAGGTGCATGCTAATTCTCTGAAACCTCTCACTGCACCCAAATACAACAGTAATAAAAATATTAACCCCAGGCACAGCAGTGAAATTTTCACCCCACTACAGTAACATTTCTAGAAATCGTAGTCTGGGATTACCCATCATGGAGTAATCTTTTTGGATTCTTTTATTATTGTATTTGTATTTGTATTTTATTATTTTATTATATTATTTATATTATATTATATTATTATAATTATTATATTATAATTATATTATTATTGCTTCTCGGCCCATGTGGCTAAGATCAAGTGTACCTTTTGGTCGCATCTGGCTTGATGGGTCTGGGATGGTCGTTTAAAGGCTATGGTCACGGTCGGTAAAAGACCACTACCAGGCAATAAACATACCCTCAGAGTTATTTTCTTCGATCTTTCTCCTTGCGGGTCTGATCATTAAAGAAATGCTCTCCAAAGTTATATCTGATGGCCCCAACCAAGGATTGTGATGGGTGCTGCACAGATAAGCAACAAGAATAAATAATAGTCATTGTGATCAGAGCACAGTTTAGTTTTTATAACAAGATGCAAGAGGTGAATACATAGATGAATGATGATGGGGATGGTGATGGTGATGAAGGGATAAGGCAACAGTACAATGAGCATGTTTTGCGTAACATGCCTCAGTTTGTCCCTGATATAGGAATTACTGTACCAGATTAGACCAGCAGTCCATCTAGATCAGTTTCCTGATGCTTATAGTAGTTATCAGACACTTTAAAGGAAGTTGCAGAAACCCTATCATAGACACTTATGGAATAACTTGCCTCTAGTGGGACTTCCTCATCTTCAGTCGTGGTTGGCTTATGCTGTGAAGTATAAGAGTTTATATCCCTCATACAAGTTATTTTTATGCATTCTAATGTAACTGTAGTTGTTCTCATTATCCATATGGATGCCTAATTCTTCTTGGAATCTGACAAAGTTCTTGGACACAATATCTTCCTGTGCATACATACTATAAATGTGTTTGGACAATTTTAGTTCCTGAAACAAGAATATTCTTCTTAGAAAATAACCAAGGAGGCCATTCTGAACCTGGCATTTTGTGTCAACAACATGAACTTAAATCTAGGTCCCAGATAAAAAGTTAGTTATTGGAATCCTGACCATGTGTTTAAGCGATATGGATATAGATCAAGAAATCTCTCATTCAACAAAATCCTTGTTCTAGGAAGAGAAGGATTCAGGCTTGTTTCTGCTGAGCAGAAGTGTTTGGTCAATTGGGAGTCTCACTAATAACAGAATTTTCACTCTATGTCTATTGTCAAAGTGATGTTTTAACAGTGAAAAAATGTTAGGGATCCAATCCATTTCCCTGTGAAGGTTAAGATACATTTCTCCCATATTCAGGATTTTACAGTTCTTGGAAGTGTTGGGCCAGGATCAGGCTTGGATGCTGGCTGGGCACACAGGTGGCCCAGGATCAGGGAGCACAAAACTGAGTTTTATGCCACTTGGCAACACCCTTTCTCAGTGACCTACAATATTGTGTAATCAGGGTGTGAATGAGCTCTCCCCTGACAACTAGCTGGGGAAAGGAAAAGGCTTCAGGACCAGACTGTATTTACATGAATACACCCACTCTGCCCAGATACCCAACAGACAGAGCTGTGTTGCCAAAGATACCAACTTTGGCTGGTTTGGGGTTACAAATCGTTTTACTGTTGAATGTAGGGGTAATGAAATGTTGTTGTTCTTATTGTATAGTAAAGGGCAGCAGAACTGTGCTTAGCTTGTCCTGACTGAGGGGTCACCCTCAACTGAACTGAACTCACTAAGCATAGGGCTCAGATGCAGACCCCTGTGAGGGGTTGGGGACAGGTGTCTCTGCCGGGAAGTGTGGACTCTGCCTAAGAGTCCGAGGCATGGTTTAACCTGCCCCTCTCCACTGTTCAAAGATGGAGCTAATGAAGGCTCTAGTCGGAGTCTTTTGTTTTGTTAAGTGATCAGTGGTGTTGAAATCACTTGGAGTGGGACAATATTTCTGCCCAGCCTGCTTCAGCGATGAAGTTCCCTAACTAAGAGCTGAAAAGCCCTGAGAGCTGGGTGGAACCTCAAGAGTGACCTGCGAAGGCAGATGACAGCAGAAGATGGTGGTGTGCATCAGTGACAGCTGGCAGGGTGACCAGCGGAACATCAGCCAACAGAGCATGGCTGGAAGGGTGGCCAGCAGAGCAAGTGCTTGGATGGCGGACTCTCCCCCACCCTTGAGTGTTGGAGGTTAATTCATGTGGATGCACCTCTAAACTCTGCGTCTTCACTGACCAAGGAGAACCAATGTGAGTGGGGGATGGTGGACGGAAAAGAGAGGGGCACGTTAAAGGAACTTTTGGTTGCTGGACTTAAGAACCTGAGGCAAAAGGACATTGCCCAAAAAACTCTGATATGGGTGTTTTGCTCATGGTTTTATGCTTATGACTCCTGCTTGTGCCGTTTTCCCGAATTAATGCCGGGTTACTTTCCCCCTTTTATTAAAAGCTTATTTTTTTACACTCAGTCTCTGTGCTTGCCTCTAGAAGCACCGAGTGGCTGATGTATAATTGTCCCAGGGTAGTGGGTGGGAGCGCGAGCCAGTTTGTATTGTATTGTTGGAAAGGAACCCCTAGATATTGAACCCGGCCCTTGTGCTGCCAACTCCAACGAGCAGAAGGGTGACAATTGTAGTTGAGGATCTGATACATTATATTATTTTTCTCATGAAGTAGGGGAAATTCACCATCAGATTGTATGTCTACATTAGTAAACACAAAAGCACCCCAAATAGTTTGAGGTTAAAACAGTCTCCATATTGCTACAGTATTTATCCATCTACCAACTTTAAAAGTTGCTTAAAACTAGACATGAACAACAATGAGTATGTGAACTCAGGGGTGGTTAAAATCTCTAGATTGGCAAGAGGGGTCCCTGTGTCAAATTATAGTTGAGGTGGATTTTTTGTATAAATGCCCATAAACTGCAACACCATATTCATTCTAGCTCACTTAACGTATTCTTTCCAGGAGACACTTATTCTATGTATCTGTCATTTTGATATGTATGAGAGAAGGGTAGTTCTTCCTTTCAAATGTGCTAACAGGTGGACAGTTGAAAAGTTGAACAGTTAAAGAGGGCTGAGGTTGCTGGAAAAGGGTGCTCACCATGGGTCTGATCCAGCAAAAATATTACACGGCCTTCTGAGCTATATAAGTCCCTAAAGACAGCAGATGCTGGCCCCTGGGCCAGACAAACTATGCAGAGGAAAAGTCATCCGGCTGAACAGCCCTCCCCCCCAACTTCTCATACCAGCTCTGCAGGTCAAATAACAAAGCCATCTGTGCTGTACGCTGCTCTCAACTTTCATTTCTCAAGCCTCTATGTGGTAGGACTGAGCAGCTTAAAGCACTGGTCTGCCTAGACCAAAAAAGTATTTTCTCTTTCAGATTTATTCTGATGATTTTTAATTGTCTACTTTGTAACAGCGTGTCCCACAGTTCCCAGTGTTAGTTTCAGTTTACCTGTAATTCTTGATAATTTAATTACTATTGCCAACCCAAGCTATTAAAATAAGAGTGAAACCCCCAAAGGTTTTGAGATTTCCTTACAAATCCTAATAAAATATCTGCTGGGTTATTTTTATTTGTCTTCTTGTTTCCGAGCCTTTAAGATTCAATATTTCAAGGTCTTCTCCATAAAAATGAGGGCTAGAAACTTAGATAAAAAAATAAAACAGAGCCATTTAATTCCATGAATCCAGAATATTTTGACAATGAAGATAAAATTATGAGAAATGACAACTCTGGTTTAATACAAATATTGTATAAAACCTTTCCATCCATCTATATATTTATTCCATATTTGCTGAATAATGTATCACATTGCCCCACATTACCTCATATCATCCATTGTTTAAAACTGAAAGGAATGAATGATTCCGTAATTTAGAAAGCAATGTTAGATGTGAATAAATGGGAAATCTGATAAGAGAAAATTAGGGTGAATTTTAACAAGGACAATCACAAAGGAGTCCACATTGGGAATGTTATCATAAATTCTGGCAAAGAAGCTGAAGACTGAATGTGAATGGTACCCAAACTATCCCCTCACATTTATAGGTGGCTCCTTCACAACAGGTATGAGGCACTTGAATAGTCTGTGTTTTCTCCTGCTGCTAATTCCTCCAGTTCCTGCCTGTCTCTATTCTCCCTGCTCCCCTATGGCTTGTCCCCCTTTCTTCCCTTTGTTCCTATTCTCTCTGTCCATCCCCCATCTTCTGTCCCACTCTGCTCCTGCCCATATCCCCTGCTACCTGGCCTTCCACCTCTTCCCCCTCTCATCACTCCCCACCCGTTCCTCACCGCTTTACATTGGAGTCAGGCTGGTTTCTGTTCCACACTGCTTTGATACCAGTGGAGGGAGCATTGAGAGCACAGAAGATAGTCTCCCTGCTCTCAGTCACAGTGCCTGGTGCCACAGTGTCTCACCCTAGAGGGAGCACTAGTCCTCCTCACATCCTGCAGTCCTGGGATGGAGTGTGCTCAGTTGCTCCATCGGAATGGCATATGACCAGTCCAGCTGGCACACGGAACCGTGATGCAATGGCTCACGTTCAGTGTAGATGAAACCTTCATTTAGTTGCCAAACTGTAACAAGTCTCCACTAAATATGAGAAATGGAGATTTTTTTTGGAGGCTTATAACTTGGCCAAATTTTCATGGGGAAAGGAAAAGGGACCTCCCTGCCACCAGGCTGCCACCTCTGCCAAATTTCAAATTCCGTCTCCAAAGTATAGAAGCACTAGGACTTCTCAACAAAATGCATGCAAGATTTATTTATTTTTTTAAAACTTGGGCGGTATTTTTCCTAATCTCATTCTGGGAAATGGCTGAACCATTTTAGCTGAACCTTTCTCCTGAAAAGTCAATTTTTGACAGACACCCAGCATGGAAAATTTCAGACAGCTTGTTTGTCAAAGTGATAACTGAAAATAGGCGGTTATAATAGAAAGGGTTGGGCAACCTCAATTACTGGTGTAACTACCTGCACTTCCCATAACATAGTACCATACTTCTAGCCAGTATGAATTCTGTGTGTATTTGTTAATATTTGCTGTGTTTCTGCTGTGATTGTTGGTCATTTGTCTATCATTGAATTTTAGCAAACAAAAATTAAGTTGAGTGGCAGTTAAGGTACCTGCAAGACACACTTTATCTACCCAAATCCTTAAAATAATGGAAATAAGGGGAAAGGTTTGTGCATTCCTGTACATCTTCATATAGCCTACCATGCTCTCACTTAATATTCTGTTTTTTTGCTATTTCAATGAGATTTTTACAAAAAGATTTAAAGCTCCTTTTAAAATTGAACTCTAATAAAATCATAATTTTGGTTCAGCTACTGGTGCTCTATAATAAGGCACTTATCGAAATATAAGTACCCTTTCATTTGGTGGAGATCTGGAACACTCCATGCTACCCTCCAGCTCTCATGGAAGGACTATACTCCCTCCCCAGTAGCAGAAAAGGGTAGGTGGTAAAGAATCACGTAGTGATATGCTCAAGCTTTTAGGGGACTGCGATGTCTACCATGGTGATTAGCCCCTGCATCCTCAGATTCTTCTCGTCCACTTCCTACCTGCTTGCACACACACAGAGGGGTTCATCCCAATCTAGCCATCAATGTTTATGGTGTTATTTATACCTTTATTTGACTGGTTCATCGTTCACGTCTTTATCATCCTATTTGTCAGCAGTACTCTGGGCAGCTCTTGGTCAGAGCCTAGCTGATCCAATTTGGACTCTGCATTGCTGTTAAATACAGCCAATAAAAGTGCTTCTCTGCCAGGCATCAGCAGATGTTTCTGCTTTTTCCCCCACCAGTGGGAATTCCATGGATCTCGTCTCCTTTTTCTATGTACAGATGCCAGAACAGTTGAAATCTGGAAAGTTATGACTCAGTGTCAGGAACTGACTGACCAAGAATGCTTGAACCTAAAGAAGGGTTGTCAGGAATAGGGAGTCTGACAGACTAGCACATGATGAATATGCCAACTTGGATTTCATGTCTGAAACGGCTTTATAACCCTTTACCGTAGTTGAGGAGTACTTTATCCTCAACAGCTGTCTTCCAATCACTTATTCAATATCTGTAACAAGTGTAAGAGGAGAGCTTCCCCCCATCCCTCCTAATATCTGTAACATATTCAATTGCCTAGCGAGGCAAATTTAAGGTGACCTCTTATTCTTCACTTTTATTGTTTACATGTGGTAGTCTCATTTTGAAGTTTAAAATATATAATTCTGAAGTCACATAGGTATCCTTTCCAAGAGTATATTATAGCCATTAATACTTCTGCCCACATATTTTAAGTCTCAGGACATTTTCATAATATATTAATTAATGTTGCACTACAATGTGACACTTCTGGCATATATCACCGATTTCCCCCCTCCTCAACATTTTGTGTAAATCTCTGTGTTTTATAACTGGAGAGAATTAAATCTGCTATCAAAACAGACTTCTATTCATCCTGGGAGTGTCATAAAATTTTAATGTCTATTATTTAGTGTGCTATATATGTCAGGAACAATTTTCTGTTTTTCACAACACTGAGCAATTTCTTCAGTGCTGCAGGATGCATATTCCCTCTGGTTTCACCATATTGCCTAAATAAAGTGATTCTGTATCAGACAGAGCTAAAAAGCTATTCTTGGAGAATACACATAATATTTTATGATTTTTTTGTGTTGTTAAATCAGTGGATGGTTAATATCTAGGATACTTTATTTACTTATTTACTATTGACGTATGCACTTTAATTTTATCGTAATATGAACTTAGAATTCACCACCATTATCCAATTTTTCTCCTCTGTGCCTCTGGCCATTTGTGTCTTGCTACTTCAGACTACTATTTGTGAACTTTCACATCTCTTTTTAAAACGTATAGACAAATATTTTCAAATCTGTCTGCCTAAAGTTAGATACTTTTTGTGCATCTTCAGGCACCTAAATAAAAGTGACCTGATTGTCAGAGGTAAGCTGCTCCCAGAGCTCTCTTTGAATACATAAATTTCTTAAGATAGTGTGAGTGAATGCTCCATTGTATTCACACCCTACACACTACTGTAATATTCTTTCTACAAAATATGCTTTGTGAGGTATCATTTGAAAACTAAGTCGTCACTGGTCAATAATATCATCATGAAGTGTACGCAGCAACATTGTGTCTAAAGTTATGAACCCAATCCCTCCCCCCCATATCATGTTAAAGGCAAATGTTCAAACTCACGTAGCCCCACTTTGGCAGAACTGGTTACGGGAAGTCTGTCTTAAACAATGGGATGTTTACCTCAGTTTGCATAAAAGCTGTAAACAGTCCTCAGACAGACAGAGAGAGAGCGAGAGAACAAGAAAAGAAAGAAGACAAAGAAAATCTGCATTTCAGCATACAAGTGAAAAGAAACATCTTATCACCTCTTTCCCCCAGTTGCAATGTCTCCTTGTGCTCAGCTGGAAAGAACTTTATCTAAGGCTACGTCTATACTGAAGGTGGCAAATTCGCCACCATCAGATCGATGTCTCTGGATCGACTGAACGGTCTGTGTAGATCCTCTCAGGTGATCCAGAAATCAATGGAGGAAAACCACCTCCATAAGTTGCGTGCACAGTGTGGACGGTGGGTGGAACAGACGCAGGGAAGTTTACAGGAGATACGCAAGTTTTTCACGTCACTTGCGTATCTCCCGTTGACTGCTGCCAAATCCGTAAGGTAAGTGTAGACCAGGCCTAAGGGTCACTCTCAGGAAAATGCATTTCAAAGCATGACAACTATAAAAGTGAGACAGTCTAAGTTATGTCTCCTAATGCATCTCTCTTGAACCTAAAATAAAAAAAGAATCCAGCTCTTTACCTTTTGAGAGGGATCTTGACCAGAAGATTTGTCAGTAATGCTGTTGAGAGCGTGCTGTTGGTAAGCATTTTACCTTGAGCCAAGCCTAGTTTACAAAGTTTTAGTATCAGGAAGCATTTTGTCTTTATTTCTCTTGTAACCATTTCTAACTTTAACGCCTATATTTGTACTCACTTAAAATCCTATATTTTTTGTTTTGTTTTAGTCTTTAATTAAAATTAACGCAGTGTTGTGATTAAACTGAGCTGTGTGGTAACTCCATTTAAAAGGAGCAAATGGTTATATATGGTTCCCTTACAGGGATTATGGACTTAAAATATCTGAATTGTCCAGGAGAAGGATGGGCAACAAGAACACGCATTTTGGGGGGAAAAAATTCAGGACTGAGTATGTGCTGGGGTCACCTTGCATGTAATAACCAAAGCTGCTGGAGCCCAGAGTGTGGCTAGAGTGTTGCTGACAGGCTTTTAGGGTCAACATTTCTGAACCAGCACTGTGGTAGCTTTATCACACAAATGCAATCACTGAAGAAACATCAACATCCAGGTCTTCACCCACTCTCTTATACCTCAATTCCAAAACCTGTTTGTATGTGGTATTAGACTTCAATTTTATTTTCTTTTAATTGGTGATCAAGAAGCAGGTCTGGATTGCAAAATATGTATGAAATGGAAGGCACAGATAGTCTTTCCAGTTTATTAAAGCAAATCCTTTTTCTTCATTTACATTTAAAAACCAAATGATTTATTTATTATAAACAAATCCACCTTTGTTATAACTTTCACTGAAGGCAATAGTTACTCTGGGATTAGTGAGTTTTAAGGGTATGCCAAACCTCCTGTCTCCTTGTTCTTGGAAATAATGTCATTTAGTGTGTTTAAAGTGAGTCACCTTTATCTGAGTGATGACCCCAGGGGCTGATCCAGAAAATGAGATGGAAAAAAACCCACTAGCAAGTGATAACAGCTACTGAACTGGAAACTCCTTTTCCTTTGCAAAAGATGTCTTCCCTTTCTGCCTCATAGCACCTTAGCTATTCCACATGAAATGGTAACCATGTCAGAACTTGCATGTAGGGGAATTGATGTCTGTTGCCAGTTGAGAACTGTTAAAGTATGCATGGCCTGCTCTGATCCTGTGCACATGAGAACCTTATCTGAGGCTAATTGTGTTATGTGAAGATTTCTTTTATTGATTATAGGATGAGCTAAAGAAATGGGAGCTCAGATAATCCATTTTCCTTGGTTTGGTCACAGCTCTAGATAAGTTTCTTTTTTCAGAGCTTCAGTTAAGTGCATGGAGTGAAGGATGAGTAAGGAATATCAAATATCTCATATATAGAGGAAAATATTGGAAGGAAAAGTAAGCACATGGAGTTGAGAAGACAAATATTTTAAAGGATTTCACAAGAATTATTCTGAGGGAAGACAAACCCTGAAAGACGGAGGGGAAAAGAACGAAAAAGTGGGATAGAGGCACAGAAAGCAAAAGGAAACCAAAAGCCACCAATATGTATTGAACTATTAAGAACTCCCACGGCCAATCAAGAACTACCATTCTACAGTAAAGGTATCTCACACAACCCATACTGTCTGTATGTTCTGGCTTGCTGGATCTGTAATTGTTCACTTGTACAGCAACACTTGTGGAATCTGTATTGTAGACAGGACACAAATGTTCTTACCACTTCCTTTACCTTATCTACACTACAGTTTCCACTATTGCTACAACCAGTGGAGCTGCGCTGGTGGTGAATTACACATCTGATTTTTCCTGGTATAGACAAAGGGTTGTGTGAGAGGTTTGCTCTTTCACTTGGATGCCACCAGAACCCAGTCATTTTAAAGCACTCCTCTTTCTTCTTTGGAAATTTATTTAGCATCCATCTTATTTGAATCTTCTCCAATATGAAGACTACATAGAGAACTTCATTTGTTATCCTTTGCTGGTATAATCGTGGTAACTGGTCTGGTTAATCAAAGATTTAAATTTATTTTCCTACAGAGAAGATCACTTTTTATTCTCTATTGGGTTTCTTAGAAAAAACAATATAGTATTAGGTGTTCTTTGTATTTTAGAACCACATTTAGGCTGTATTCAGTAAAGTACTAAGCATGTGCTTAAATTCATCACCATCCAGTAAAGCAGTAATGGTTAAGGGTGTGACTAAACTTCAGCCTTCCATAAGGCATTTGACCATTCACTTTGAAATATCAAAAGCAATTTTTCACCATGGGTATGCTAAAAGAAATAAATCCCATGCACAAGGAGCCGATGAAACTGTTATTTCAGAACACACACAACACTGTTTCCTTCTACTCTCTAACCCCACTTGCTGGAACTACTATTTCAAAACCTTGATCTCTCTGAGATGTACTACAGGGCAGAGACAGTCAATTATTCTTTTGTCAGGGTCCAACATTGTTGATCAAAGTATAGTCAAGGTCCTGACTCCAGAGAACGTAATAAAAAACGATGATGATAATAAGTAAATAAAAAGATTTCAGGGCCATTTCCAAAAGTATCTGGCAGTCCAGATTTGGCCCACGGTCTGCCTATTGACTATCCTTGCTCCAGGCCCTCATTTTCAGTGCACAAACAGGAAGGTTTCAACAGCTATAATGCTTTCTGAAGTGCTGTAGTGGGACCTGAAGAGGCACAAAGATACTTAGGCGTTGAGGCGCTGAGTGTCACAGTGCTTAATTTTTAGGTGCCACGACATTGCAATCCACAAAGCCTGAGTTAAGCATTCAGGCTCTCTGTGCAATGAACAGAGAGATGGGCACCTTAGAATGTCATTCACACTAGGTAGGGAGCCACCTAACATGACAAAAGGGAATGCTGACAAGGGGTTTGTGTCCCAAGGTCCACCCCTCTCACACAGTTAGGTCCCTGCAGCCTTGATTTAGGCATCTATCTCTAGTAGTGATGCACAAACAGGAACTACTGTCCTCGAGTGAGGCACTGTGTTTCTTGTGAGAATGAGCTAAGACTTCCTCTGGGTCTTTCTTAGCTGACTGTTCTGCAGAACCCAAACAAAGGGGATCCAAACTAGTTAAGGAATCAAAAGAAAAAAAAAGGCTCTGCACCAGGCCTACCTTCCCCAAGACAACTCTGATTCTTGGGTGTCTCTAGTTGGGCTATAGCCCCAGCTGATCCTTCCTTGAAGGCATTTTCAGGATAGTCTGTAACTAGGGCCTGGCCCTAGCCAGGCCTCCCTTCAGATAGCTACTTAAAAAGATTTGCTCTCTCTCCCAGTCAGCCACCAGTGAGCTGGGCTTTTCCTCTTTTATCTCCTCCCTCCAGGCTTGATACCTACTTCAGATGTAGCAGGGCAAGGCTACCTATAGGCTCTGCTTAACTTCTTCAGGGCCAGTGTAGGGTTTGTACATCCCATCACAGCCTTTGTG
Source organism: Mesoclemmys tuberculata (assembly GCA_007922155.1). Lineage (NCBI taxonomy): Eukaryota > Metazoa > Chordata > Testudines > Chelidae > Mesoclemmys > Mesoclemmys tuberculata. Next base: position 8,527,659 of record ML675617.1, on the reverse strand, counting down.
AATCTGCACCACAGTCCCTATGCCACTTCAATATGGAATTAAAAATCATTTGTACATACCTGAGTTGCAATTATAATATTAGCCAGGAGACTTCACACCTCTATTTCTAGCATACACCCTGGACACCACCTCAGTGACTAATAATAATTTTCACAAGCTGTCCATAAATGTCTTTGTTTTCCTCATGGTGGCTATACTTTTGTCATATTATAGCATATACATTCTTGGATCATTCCTTTTGAAGGATTTGAACCTTAGTGGACCACAATGCTTTTGAGATACAATGCTGGACTTCTATGTAGGTTTTCTGTGCAAATTTGGGGTAGGAATGGAAGAAGCAACAAAAGTCTGAGAAATTTTAAAAACTGGTGAGTCTGCATCTTCCCCAATGGGACTATTTGGGGTGGGAGTGAGGGAAGGAAGGATTTTCATTAAGGATTTAATATGGGGTTGTTTCTTTATTTTATTATATTTTTAAAGTACAGTGAATTCAGTTACAAATGCAATTAAGAATAAAATGTACAGTAGAATCTCAGAGTTATGAACACCAGAGTTATGAACTGACCAGTCAACCACACACCTCATTTGGAACCAAAAGTACTCAATCAGGCAGCAGCAGAGACACCCCCCCACCAAAAAAAAGGTTGAACATAAACTGCTTAAAAAAAAAAGGGAAAATTTAAAAAAAAAGTTTGACAAGGTAATGAAACCTGTGCTTGTTTAATTTAAATTAAGATTGTTTAATATGCATCAGGAAAATGCTGTTTTTAAGTTTCAGTGCTGTGTTAAGTCAATGTTCAGTTGTAAACTTTTGAAAGAACAACTGTCATGTTTTAAGAGTTATGAACATTTCAGAGTTACGAATAACCCTTCTTTCTGAGGTGTTCGTAACTCTTGAGTTTCTACTGTATACGTAATTAAAGAAGCATAAAAGCACACTGGATTGACTTGATTGTTTAAAGATATTACAGAACATGTTATCATAATAATAAATATTGTTGTGCCTGTGTATTGCAGTAGTGCCTAGAGATCAGGGATCCAGAGCAGTGGGCCCTGTACAAACTCTTTGTAAGAGACAGTCCCTGTCCTGAAAAGCTAGTAGTAAATAAACAAGAGAAGTGAAGGGGAAAGAGATACAGACAGATGAAATGACTGACCCAAGGAAGGGTGGTAACACAGCCAGGTCTCCTAAATCTCTAGCCAGTAATGTAGCAACTGGACCACACTATTTCTCACTTAAATGCCTTTAAAACAAAAATCCACTGTTTAGATTGGACATGCTTTGGTATCAGTCACAGGGCTTCGTTGGCTCTCTTACCATTTAAATGTCTATATATTGCATTGAGCTCCATGCTTCTGTCATATGGATTATTTTTCACATTTTAAAAAAATGGCAACTGTCTTTCCTCATTTAATATTTTTTTCTACCTAAGGAAAAATCAAATCAAATGATTGTTCAAAACAAAATAGAACATTCGCTGTCAACATCCATTATACGTTCAAGCTGTTTGAACAAGCACAGAATATGGGCCTAATCCTGCCCACCCTCCCACATGAGCGCTCCCCCTCTGAAACTGGTGAGATGACCATTCACTTGGATAAAGGCTTACAGTGCTGCGTCGTCTAATGGCACTTGGGTTTTACTTCCTGATAATACGAATATCAGCAAGGGAGGTGCTGATTAAGTGTTTGCTGGATCTCCTTTTTTCTAAAACATATTATTAGTAACTCAGATAAAGGTAATGCCTAGCAGTCTTACTCATGGACCAGGATTCCACGGTGCTAAGCGCTGTACAGACACAGAACAACAAGATTTTATTATCTGTATCAGACAAGAGACAACAGATGGATACAGACAGACAGGGAAGCACAAGGAACCAATGAGAATATTGGTCAGCATGTTAGGAAGTGGTCTCAGCAGACCAGCAGCCTAACTGTTGTCAAGTTTTTTATAGGAATAATGGCCAAAAAAAAAAAAAAAGAATTGAAGGCAGGTTTTGAAGGAGGATAATGAGGTAGCTTTATAGACATTCACATGGAATATCTGCCACACATGAGGGGCAGAATGGGAGAAAGGACAAAGACGCTTCTTTGAAAATTTAACAAGTAGGCTATGATGGTTGGCAATATCTTGATAGCAAATGAGAGATGATAGGTAGGGTGGGAATAGGTCATAAAGGGCCTTGCAAGTGATGACAGGTAACTTGCAATTTGATGCAATTCAAAAAGGGGAGTCAGTAGAGGGATGCAAGAAAGTGGTGAGGTGGTCAAAGTGATGGGCTACGGAAACTAACTTTGCAGCAGCATTTTGAATGGATGCGAATGGGACAACGCTCTGTTTGTCAAAGCCAGAAAAGAAGATGTTGTAGCAGTTGAAACATGAGATGATGAAAGCTTGGATGACTGTTTTAGCTCTGTGGATGGATAGGAAAGACCATATCTTAGAGATGTTATTCAGAAAGAATCAGCAAGATTTAGACATAGTCTGAATGTATGGACCTAGAGAGAGGGGTGAGTTGAGGACAATGCCCAGGTTACAGGACTAAATGACAGGTAGTTTGGCGGTATTGTCCCTAGAGAGAGAGGGAGATGTGGAGGACTTTTGGGGAAAGCTTAGGAGCTCTGTTTTGACCATGTTGAGTTTAAAATGACATCTGGACATCCAAGAGGAGTTGTTAGAAAGACAGGGCAAGATTTCAATTTGGACAGGAGACAGGTCTGAAATAGGGAGTTCTCTGAGATATCTACATAGAGATGGTAGTTCAGTTTGTGTTTGTGGAGAAAATTACCCAGAGATAAGATGGAGAGGAAAAGGGGATAAAAGCAGAGTCCTGTGGAATTCTACAGAAAGCTGGAAGGGGGATGAGGAGGATTCTCCCAAGGACACTCTGTAGAAGTAATTAGAGAGGTAGGAAGAGAACCAGAGAGGATAAAGCCATAGCATTCAAGAGAGTACAAGGTATTAAGAAGAAAAGCATGGTGGATGGTGTCAGTTGTGGCTGACAGGTTGTGGAAAAAGAAGATGCAGTACTGGTTACAAGCTTTGTCAGGAAGAGGTCATTAGAGGCTTTTCAGTGAAGTGAGATGTGTGTGCAGTGAGAGCCTTTTCAGTGGAGTGCAAGAGGAGGAAGCTGGATCAGAAAATTGGAGGAGAGGAATTCCAGGGAGTCATTGTAGACAGTGTGTTCTATAAGCTTAGAGATGGAAGGGCAATGGGGAAGTTGTTGGAAAGGCAACTGGGATCAGGAATGGGTTTTTTTTTAAATGGGAGGGACTAAAGAATGCCTGTATTGGGAGGGTAGAGATACAGAGATAGGTGGTTAGGGAGAAGGGTAAAGTGATGGGATGGGGTCACTGGAGCAACCAGTTCTGCAACCATCGAAGGGGAGAAGTACAAGAGAGTTGTAAAAAGGGGAAGAAGGGAAAATGAGTAGAGGGGAGAGGGAAGGTCATGTACTTTGTCAGTTTTCTCTTTGCAGAAATCAATGAAATCCTGTTCATAGAGAAAAGTGGAGTATCCTTAGATCATGGGACAGGGATAACACTTTCTTTTTTTCTTTCTGGAAAGTATTTAACACATTGTGGATGCAACTGTAAAGAAATAAATAACAATAACAATTATTATGGTAGGCCCAAGACCTCGATGTTACTTAGGCTAGTGGTATGCACAACTTGATGCTTTTGAATAATCTAAAAGGATCTTTTTAATAAATTTAAATACTGATATTTGAAAGGTGTAAGCATTAAGGAGGGAGAACACATGCTAAAGAGCTATGAGTTGATATTATTAAAGAAACTTACGCTTTCTGTCAAGAACAATATTCTGACTATCATTAAGTTATGGAATTGTCTCTAAAGAGCAGTAATGGAAGCTCCATCAGTGGAGTCATTTCAAACTGGACTAGACAAAGCTGTAGACAACAGAATGTAGGGAACAATCCTGCATTGGCAGGGGAATGACAAAGTGACCTAATAGCTCTTTCCCAGCTCTAAAGCATGAGTCTTATCTGAAAGACTTAATCAGTTTCTAATTTGTGAACCCCCAATATCTTATATAGTGAAGGAACTAATTATATTCGAATTGGACATTTTTACAAGAAAGGTTAAGAGACAGAGCTTCAAATATTGTCCAATTTACCATGTATCCGGAGATTTAACCAAAACTATTATTACATGAAAGAATGGAGGAAATTGAGAACAGAGTCTTGTAGAATGTTAACAAAACACCAGTCATGTACACTCAACATTTAGATTGCCAAATGACCATCTGAATCTCTTTGGTAATTTCTTTTTGTATAATTAACTGTGTCAGAAGTTTGAAAACAATTAGGTACTAAAAAGGAAGAAGAGTAAAAGAGTCTTACCTAATTCCTCTGTAGATTTTAAACACTTCCATGCTGTTGTGTTGTGATCCTCCAAGCTTAAAAGGGGACAGTAACACTAACTCTAGAGATGCAGCACAGAATCGCATTCTTAATTCCTCAAAAATAGTGAGAAAATCAATCGTTCAGTACAGTATGCACCCTACATAATTTACAAAGGGCTGTACAGATGAAGATATTGTAGAGGCCAGATGTTATCATTCCATGGATAAGTTTTAAAAAAAACAACAAAATCCTGTTGTAGAATGGACTCACTAAAGGAAAAATATTTGTGATGGATGACTATAATAAAACATGGTATGGATAATTTTGTGGTAACTATATGAAACAAGGACAGGTAATTTCTGTATGCACTGATTATGGGCAGATGGGAGAGACAGAGAATACACCATGACCAAAATTTCCAACAGTGACCAGTAATTTTCAGTGCTTTAATTTTGGGGTGCCCAACTTAACATATTTTAAGATGGCCTGATTTCCTGAAAGTACTGAACACTCAACTTCTGAAAATCAGGACCCTTTTAAGTGTTTCAAGTGGGCACCCATAAACTGAGGAATCCAAAACGTGCCCTGACAGTTCCACTTGCAGTATTGTGGTGGTGCAAGTCATCCTTAAAAGAATCTATAACACTTTGTTCTTATTGTATAGCCGCAGGTATAGCTTAATCCACTGAAACCTATTTTGTACTGTTGAATAAAAAAACCTTAGTATTTATTTTCATTCAGAAAAACCTATCACTAAGCCAGATGAAGATCAGCCATAGTGGCCCCTGACGTGAGAAATATTCTTCCTTTAGTGAGTCCATTCTGTGACCACTTCTCTGGATTGCTCATGTTATGTTCAGGAAGAGACAGGACAAACTTTCCTGCATAGCAATGAGACCTGTTTGGTGCATAAAAGTCCAACACGTGTTGGATGAGTGTTGTTATTAATGTTACGCCATCTCTTAACAATACTACCACTTTCCTTAGAGCATTAACTAAATGATTTTAGCTTGCCCAGCATAAGTTTGACTGTTTGTTGATTAAATTTTTGTTTGTTTGGTTGGTTGGTTCTGTGTTTGATTGTTAACTTGGGGCTTTAGTGCGCTAATCTGTGTGCTAGGGCATGCTGCTGACAGTCATGGTGGTGGGAGTTTTTCCGAGGAATTTCTGTGGGTTGGTTAATTTCTGTATTTTGATTTTTTTTGTTGTATTAAATATGCAAGAGGCGCCACATAAGTTCTTTTGGTGTGACTCGCAGTGCCAAGAAGAGGCCCAGCATCCTAAATACACTCTGCTTAAACAGGAGTATAAAAAGAGTAAAGTTTCACCCGGCTTTAATCCTCAGCTCGGCTTAGGTTCCAAGATCGTGGCTACTTATTATTATTTATGGGGGTTTAAGAGAGATCCCCACTGAAATCAGGGCTCCATTTTGCTAGGCACTTTACAGACATAGGATAAGTACATTTCATGGCCTAAAGAGCTTACATCTAAACAGACAAGAAAAATGCAAGCTGGAGAAAGGGATAGTACAAGCAGAGTGATGGTGTGAAAGCATCATGGAAGTTCCACAATTTTGCATACTGTGTATAAATACAATTTTTGTTTTGAGATGATATTTATTTTATGTATTGTATTTTCATTAACACAAAATGAATTCTAGGGAAAGACCGGGAGTGAAGGGAAAAAAGAAGGAAATTAACCAAAAGGAAAACAAAGGAAAGGTTATTGGGGGTTAGGAGAGGAAAGAAAAGGGAGGTGATAGTGGGAAAGATGATGGTGGACAGGTAAGGTGAAACAGAAGGAGGGTACTGGTTGGAGCAAACAACCAATAACCAGAGTAGAACTTTCTTCACTATAAGTACAGTAAATAACACAGATTTCTTCATTCTTTACTGAAGCAGACCCTACTGCTTTCAGAATTGCTCTCATTCAACCCTCTGTGACTTGGATTGCCTCCAAATCCAAATTTATCCTCATTGATCCATGCATGACCCACAGCCTCCAGCCTTGCTCTCCATGACACACATGACACTGCCTGAAGAGTTACGCTAATTCACTCCTTTGTGACCTTGATTGCCTCCAAGTTTTTCCAGATTGACCCCTGTATAACCCCACTACCTGTAGCCTTGGACTCCATTACCTCATGTGACCACATGGCTCTGATATGTGCTCTCAGTGACCCCTCAGTGACCATGATTATCTCCAAATATAGGCTCATTGATCCTTTCATGACTCCACAGACTGCATCCTTGCTCTCCATTGTCCTGGATAACCCCCGTATTCATACTTGTTGTCATTGACCCTTCTGTGACCCAGACAGCCTCCAAAATTATCCTCATTCAAACAGGCATGACCTCAGAGATTCCAGACTCGCTCTTCCTGACACCATGAAACCCCATTACCTGCAGAGTTGCTCTCCTTGACCATTCTGTACCCCTGATTTCCTCCAAGTCTTCCCTGATTGACCCCTGCATGACCCCAATACCTCCAGCCTTGCTCTCCAGGACCTCATGTGACCCCACAGCCCTGCTATGCACCATCATTGACCACTCAGTGTCCCTGATTGCCTCCAAATTTATCCTTACTGACTCTAGTATGACCTCCCACACACTCCAGCCTTGCTCATGATGATCCCATGGGACCCTTAAGATTTTCTCTCATTCACACCTCTGTGACCCTGATTGCCTCCAAATTTATCCTCATTGCATAACTCACCACCTCAAGCTTTGCTCTCCAGGACCTCTAGAGAGGTCAATAAGGGGGAATATCAGTTCAGTAAGATCAAACAAAAAAAATGGAACGCAAGGCTGAAAGTGTGGGGGTCATGCAAGGGTCACTGAGTAGGTACTTGGAGGCAAGCAGGGTCACAGAAGTATTAATGAGAGCAAGTCTAAGGCTAGTGGGGTCACACCAGGTTGGAGAGCAAGGTTTCTATCTATTAGGGTCATACAGGGAAGAATTATGACAAATTTGGAGGCAATTTAGGTAACAGATGTTAATGAAGGGCCTATCAATGCATTGGGGTCAAACAAGGTCATGAAGAGCAAGGGTGGAATCTATGGGGTCATGCAAGGGTCAATGAGTAGATATTTGGGTCACAGAGGGGTCAATGAGTGCAAGTCTGAAGGCAGTGGGGTTGCATGAGGTCATAGAGAGGAAGGCTCCTAACTGTGGGGGTCATGCAAGGATGAATTAAGATATGTTTGGAGTCATTCAGGGTCAAAGAGAGGTCACTGAGAGGGAATATCAAGGCAGTGGGGTCAAATGAGGTCATGGAAAGCAAGGCTGGCATCTGTGGGGTCATTCAAGGTTCAATAAGGGTAAATTTGAGGTAATCAGGGTCACCCAGGGGTCAATTAGAGCAATTCTGAAGGCAGGGGGGTTACATAATGTCATAAGGAGGAAGACTATCAATCAGTGGGGTCATGCAAGGGTGAATTAGGGTAGATTTGTCATCATTCAGGGTCACAGAGAGGTCAATGAGTGGGACTATCAAAGCAGTGGGGTCAAACAAGGTCATGGAGAGCAAGGCTGGACTTTGTGGAGGTCATTCAAGGTTCAATAAGAGTAAATTTGAGGCAATCAGGATCACCCAGGGGTCAATTAGAGCAACTCTGAAGGCAGTGGGGTTACATGAGATCATAAGGAGGAGGGCTGCTAACAGTGGGGTCATGCAGGGGTGAATTAGGATAGATTTGTAGTCATTCAGGGTCACACAGAGGTCAGTGAGTGGGAATATCAAGGCAGTGGGGTTAAACGAGGTCATGGGGAGCTCATCTGGAATCCATGGGTTCATTTAGGGTTCAATGAGGATAAAATTGGAGACAATCACAGTCACAGAGGGGTCAGTTAGAGCAACTCTGAAGGCAGTATGGTCATGGAAAGGAAGACTTCTATCTGTTGGGGTTATGCAAGGATGAATTAGGATAAATTTATAGGCAATTGGGCATCACAGAGGAGTTAATGAAGGTGCATATCAAGGCAGTGGGGTCACATGAGGACATGAAGAGCAAGGCTGGAATTAGTGGGTTTATGTAAGGGTCACCAAGGATAAATTTAGAGGCAGTCAGGTTCACAGAGGGTCAATGGAAGTCTGAGGGGTCATGGAGGTAGGCATGGATTGTTGAGGAAGCCCAGACCGTAGCTGCAGTAGAATGGCGATTGATATGACTTATTGAGGACCACTTCCTGAGATTGTGGAGATCCTCCATTTTGAGGCAGTAAGATGACCATGGTCCACCTCCATGACGGGGGAAGCTTCCCAGTTCTCCTTGATTCAGACAACATGGTGGTAAAGTCTGGGCCAAAGATGTTCCAGAATGTGTGGTAGAACTCCACAGTTAGCCTGTTGATACCCCCAAATTTGTTGGTAGACATGAGATGGAGGCTTCCAAGAACTCTGTCATACAGCAACCTCTCAAACTGGTTTCAGTCATCCTCACTGACTGTAGCTTTGGTCCGATCTGGGGAAAAGGAGACTAGCATAGAAGGCCCTGAACCTTCTCCACATCACCACTGGCTCTGTATAAGGAGCACCCGGTGGAATATTGGTGAAACTTGAGCTTTTTCTAATGGAACCAAGGCTTAAATTTGTGATCCTTTGCTCTTAATACGCAGAGAGGAAAACTATGAAGGCAGCTTGCTCAAACAAATGTTGAGGAAGTGTCTTGTGTTCCTCAGTCTTCTCTAGCTATAATTAAGGCCTGAACAACAGGCCTGCAATGAACTCCACTTTGGCAGACTTCTCCTCCAATGCCTTATTGACTTCAGTGAGGCTCTTTAAGGGCCTTGGGATCTGCCACATAGACCTCATTGCAGAGTCAGGACATTAAAAAACCCAAAACCAGTTGACCTACCTGAAGGGAGCTGTGTCTACACTTTCTTCAAATACAAGCTTAATAGCTTCTCTATAGAGTGTCCAGAATAAATGCAGGAGTTATATGGATGGTAGAATAGATTTTCATAAGGTATATTGAAGATATCTGCCAAACCTGGGGGGTAAAGAGTGGGTTTCCTTATAATTTACCATCACTAACAGAGGTGAGAGAGATTTTTACAATAGTATAAAAAATACCTTTCTATCATACCTGTAGTACTAAGTTCTCAGAGTAGTTCACCATAATTAATTAACCTTAGTTCAATGATACTTAAATTCCTTGTGTGGGTATTATCTACACTGTATTTTTTTAGTTTATTTACCATATTTTAATTTATGAAAACATTAGAAAAGCACGTGTACAAATTTCTGAGCATCGTTAGAAGACTTTAATTCTTATTAATAATAAATCCTGAACTTCACCTAATACCTCACCCATCCAAGAAAAACAAAAAGTAAATACCTCAGTCTCCCACCAGACACCAACCCTCCATTACACAGATGGGAGGCAAAAAGATACAAAGAAGCCAAGTGACTCACCCAAGGCTGGACAGCTAGTCTGTGGTACAGCCAGGAGTAGGACACATGTTTCTTCCTCTGCAATAGCTTGGGTAAACTGATGGAATATGCAATGTATCATGAAAGTCAACAAATTGGGGCTATTTCTGACCAAAAATAGAGCAGGTTCCAAAGTAGAGGATCTCTGATGAAGAATGCTCTGCTGCCAGCCCCCTGCTCTTTTATATCAGGGAGCTCCAATTCAAGCACTTGCAGCTGTAGCAGTATTGGATGAAGTGAGAGCAGGTAGTGCCCTGGATCTTCATTCAGGATTCTAGCTCCTGAGTTTAGGGAGACTAGCAAAGTTCTACATGGAACCTGCCACACAGTTTCCATGGTCTTTTCAATATCTGCTTTCCAGAAATCCATGATATTGACTTGTGTCCACTATCCACTTATCTCATTAACCTGCACACCTGCAACAACCCTATATGAGACCACTACACTGTCGCTTTGACGTTATTACACAAGTTGTATTCTTTGAGGACATGCTTAAGAGCCTTGCTGGATCAGAACCCTATACTGCAGTTTTCTGCTCTCAGTTATGACAATTTACATTTGGAGTAACACCATTGATAGTGGAATTATTGTGAGTTGAAATGGGTGTAACCAAAAACAGCAACTTGACCCATAATGTTTGCACATTACAGGTTATACCTGTAAAGGGATTCAAGCACATATCTGCCAATTTTAGCATCTAAGTCCAAAATTTAGATCCTCAAAATCCCCATGTCAGCTGTTGCCTAAACCTGTAGGTGCCTAAGTTTCCACTGATAAAGCCTTCTTGGTGCCTAAAAATCTGCTAGTGGGCATGGGTTCTGTAGCCTACAGGTATTAGCTTGTTTACATATAAGTTAAGGCAGTAAAACAATGAGCCTGCAGCCTTCAGACATGTAAGGTAACTAAACTAAAAAGGCATGAGGCCTTAGCATAAGCAGCTAACGAAGAGTAAACCTAAGTCATATGATATCACAAGATACAACTGGTAATGACTAAACTATTGACAGGTAACCCCAACCAGCTTGGAATATTTTAAGTTAGAAACATCAGCAGCTGTCTAACCACAAGAATGTCATGGTAACTAATTGAAATATGCTAATGAACCTCAGATAAAGGCCTATGGAGAATGAAACCCCAACATTAGTAGAGAAAATAAAAATAAACCCCTGTGGAATATGCATTATTATATAGATTAGGCAGAGTGGCATCAGTATAAAACATTATACAAGTTATATCCCAGCCTGCGTGGCTTGAGGGGTGTAGCTCTTGGAAGAAGCCAGTATGACAACCCAGATTGATGGTGACGAGGAAGATTATGATGATGAGGAAGATAATGACCAATACTTTAGGTTGTTCTGCATGTGGTGGTGTGAGTATATGGAGGCAGGGCCCCCACATGGGAGGGAAAAAGGGTACACTTTACTGGGGCCCAGAGGCCCAGCCGAGGCTTGCAACCCTGATGAGTATGTGTGTGGGAGGGGGCCCCTGTTACAAGTTTGTACTAGGCCTGAAAAAATTATGCTTAGGCCCTGTGTGGGGGCTCAGATGCCAATTTTTTGTTCTCTATCTACCTTGCTGGGTTGGTGTGTTTGGAACTGTTAATAAAACTATGGCAAAATGCACAAGGTTTTTCCTAAACATGAATGTTGCAACTGTACGTCGGAATTCCCAGCTGAACAGTCAATTTAATAATACTGGGCCTCATCTTAGGACGTGAAGCTACCAAATTTCAGAACGTTAACTGGGAATTCTTAAGTAATCAAAATAATTAATACTATTATTAATAATAATTAATTAATTCCTGTAATAATAAAATTAAGCTATAATTAATAAATAGGTCAGGCAATAGTGCAGCCACCTAAGTTCTGATACCTGGGCATCTAGCTCATGCCAGTGGGATCCTCTAACTAGCTTTGCCGCACATATCTTGCTGGGCCCAATCCACTAGGTGTGCTTTAATGCTTTACAGTCATTGGGCCAAAGAAAGTGAGAGAAGACTCTACAGACTAGTGGTTAGGGCATTCATCTCGAATGTAGGAGACAAGTTGTCCTTGTCCCAACAATTATTTATATGAAGTGGAACAGCGTCAACAGGAGATGTTGAAAGAGTCCCACCTCAGATTATCCTATAATGGCTAGGGCATTCACCAGTAAGGCAGGAGATCTGTGTTCATATCTTTGCTCGACATCAGGCGGAGGGAGGATTTGAACTTTTGGTCTTCCACAGTCTGTGTGAGTGCTCTAACCACAGGGCTAATAGTTATAAAGCAGCCACCTCCTCCTTAGGTATTTTTTGTTGTTGTTTTAAAAGAGAAAGGGCTTCAGTGCTTAATTCTAGGCTAAGGTTCCTAGCTGTGACTCCTGAGTGGTGGGAGGCACCTCCCTCTGGCCCGCTGTTAGATGTTTGAGTCCCTTTGAGAGGCAAAGAATAAGCCATACCCCTCTTCTCAGCATTTCTTAGCAGCTGGCTTAGGTGGTTTCCCATTCAGCTTGCTGGCTTTTGTGGATCCATTTCTTTAGTGCCTAACTGCCTCCATGCATTGCAGAGGGAGCCTGGTATCTAACCTGGGGCTATGGATTCCACAAGACATCTGGGCATTAAATGTGAGGTGTTGAAACACTAATTTTAAGTCCCTGTTGTGGTTCTTGCTCTGGGTTAACAAATTCTGGAGACACTTCAGAAAAATCTTTTGTATTGGAATATCTGACACAATTGGTCTGTCAGTTTAAGCAAAATAATTGGATGACCTAATAGAAACCATAATGGTAAACCTTAAATTAAGCTCTAATGCACTGGAATCCTTTACTGTATTTCTTGATTGTTGATATGCCTGAACTATTCAGAGTGACAGCATGTACCTTCCCTAGAGCCATGACAATGCCTTTCTTAGTCACAACTGGGCAAAGGAAGGAGACTTACACAGGGGAAGCAAGCATTAGACATTTCTTAGGTTTCATTTGAAGTTAGCTGTTTTTGCAGTTCCAGGACTAAGGGCTATGGCTCTGTGGTCAGTGGCACTCAGTTTCCATTCCAAAAATCATGACGTTATCCAGGTTCATTTGGTATGAGGGTAGGTCCAAGGTGGGCCTGCTAACTCTCGCTGTGTTAATCTTTTCAGGGTTTCTGGTGCATTTCAAAAGTCAAATGATACTACTTGCACTAGAGTGTAGGCTTGTTACTTGTAGTAATTGCAGTTTTTCTTTGCCGCTGGGAAATTTACATAAAATTATATTTCACATGGATCTTAGCTTTAGTACATTGGAAAGTCTTTCAGCATCACTCAGCACATGAAACCCAACCATCTGTTTATGCAACTGCAGCTTCAATCTAATGAGTTGTCTATGGATTCAAGCCATCCCCCGTTAATTAAAATGACCACTTTTAGCTAAAAATCCACTTTTTCCCTTCTGACTATCTTATTTCAAATAAGTTTCAGCTACAGTATTTTGGAAGATCTTCTGGCTTCATAAAGCACACAACTTTGAAATAAATTATCTGGGATTCAATGTCTCCAGTAAATTAAAATTACCCACTTATCTTAAACAGATCTTAAATTATAATCCTGTTTTTCTGAATGTGTGGTGGTTATTGAAATACAAAAGCATTCGGGTGAAGTACAGAGGACTGAGTAAGGTAGGACAATTTACTATTCAGTTATCAGTATACGTAGGTAGATTTGTCAGTGTAAAAGCCAATTATTAGTTTAATTAAGACAAAAATTATAAACAAAGCCACAAATATTTCCTGAGATCTACATGAAAGAAACATCCTGTTTTCAAGCACTGCATTCTGATCAATGGTGGCATCTAAAAAAAAAATAATTCAATCACATTAACATTTTGATTAATCACTGTTTTTGGTAAACATCCTTGCTATTAAGAAAAGGAACTCTTTTCCAAACTGGTCCTTTGTTTTTCTTTAGGAGTCTGTATAAGACTTGATTGACCAGGCCTGGATTTTAAAACAGATCATGGGCAATTGAGGACAAAAATGCAATGCACAGTTTAGACACCCAATTGTGCACTGAAGTTACTATAGTTGCACACACAATATAAGGACAGCACGCAGAAGTATCAGTTTGTTCGCTCACTCAGAATAGCTGCAAATGCAAACTAGGAACACAACTGAATGGTGTATGCAGTTTTTAAAATTAGGCTATAACAGATAGAGGTAGTTTGTGGGTGGATTAACAACAATCGAGCCCTTATTTTAAGAAAAAATATGGCACAATAGACCTGGTCAAACTTTTCATAATTAATCAATAATATTCATTAGGAATTTATTGATTTTTTGGGATGAGAGAACCAATCCTAATTTTCTTTGAAAGTGCTTGTTTTTTGTAAGTATTGGCTGATTTGCTTAGACAAATAATTTTAAGAATCCAGGTTTGTTTGTGAACTGTTCACCTCTTTGCTTCTTGTAATTTGTTATTATCAGCTCCTTGATTGATAGGACCATTGAAACGTTTTCAGCAGGAGCGTAGTGAACAATGGGATAAATTTCTGGATAAATAAATATTTTTGATATCATTTACAAAACTTACAGTTTCCTGAATATTTCCATGTATACCATGGTCATCAATAATACCACCGCAAATGTTAGTGAACCAACAGTGTAAGTTGTGTCTCTTCGAGGAATGTCCCTGTGGGTGCTTCACTTTAGGTGTCCATGTGCCCTGCACCCATAATTGGAGATTTGTTGTAGCAGTGCTTGGTTGGGTCTCACATACACTGTCTCTGTCCCTCTCTTGTGCCGCCTCAGGCAGTTATATAGCGCTGTGCGACCAACTGGCCCTTAGTTTCTTCTCTATTGCCTTAGGCTTGAGTTGAAGCACTTAGCAGCTCCTATTATTTCAACTTAGTATAAGATTGCTAAATTTAACTACTAACTAACCTGTTACTTATATTTACCCTACTAAGCTTACTTTTTTCAAAACCAAAACTTTAAATTTTCTTATTGAAAAAATAAGTTTCAGTTTCAACCTACCACTTAGAATATTTTATTGTCCTGCCCCCTCCTGCAGTATGGGACAGTATGCCTCTCTGGCATGTCCAGTTCCTCAGGATTCAAACACATGCAGACTATCAATCCCGGTCCCTGATGGACACGAACAGGGTATCTGCTGCCTTTGCGAGACACATTCCTCGAAAGTGCCTCCTCTGCCATAACATCAAAGCCAGAGCCTGGAATGTGGGAAATCTCCACCTAAAATTACTCATGATGGAAAAATCTCTACAACAGCCTTGGACCCTGAGTGAAGGAGGCTCTCCCACCCCCAGGCAAACAGACACCATCGGTGGCCTCTGACAGCTGTAAAAGCTGAAACTAGAGAACATTTGGCCATGAAGGCTACAAAAAAAAATGGTCTCCAACTTCACCTTTGCAGGAGCCTGCTAAGAAACGGCCCTCCCCAACCACAGAGATCCCATCGGTACTGATGGTACCAGGAACATCTGTGTCTGATGCACAGGGACCATCCAGTACTACAGATACCCCGAGAGTGAAAGACCCTAAGCAGGGAAGCTCTGACAGAGACACAAAAGGGAAAACAAAACTCTCTGCCTTGGTAACCATGGAGCCAAAGAGGCTCTCAGCACCGAGTAGCTCAACATCGCCACAGTTAATAGCGCCACCTTTGCAATCCACAGTGCACAGCACAAGACCTTTGGTACCAACGATTACAACATAGATGTTGATAACGGCAGCAAAACTGCCATCGGTATTGCTGTTCCCAGTACCACAACAATTTTTACAGCCCAAAGACCTCATGGTTTTATGCACACCAGAATTCCCGTGCCTCGTACTGATGGCACTCCAGCTCGCTTGGTACCAAGCTGACTGACCACTCCACCCAGCTCCACCCCTCCCTTTTCCAGTGATGAGGAGGATAAGGGGGGAGATATTCACCTCATCACTCTTCACCCACACATTCACCCTGATCAGGGCCATTCCACCAAAGAGGATACCATTCAGGCTCGGAGACACATAGCTGGCATGGATATCTGTGGGCACCACCACCCATGCCTTTCCTTCCACAGTCGCCCTACTGGGACCCGTGGATGGCATACAGGGAACATCACCACAAGCTTCCTAGACCACTGAGATGGAGAAAACAATTCTTTCCATCACCATCCATACCAGGACATTCAGAAACCCAGGAGGGAGTGACTGAGGAATCGGAGGAAACCTCAGACCAAGAAGCCTTACCACTGGCCAACCTATTATCCTCATCACCAGATAAAACAATGCCTCCACCTTCCACCATGAGGAGCGACCTCAAACAGATCCAAGAACTTTTTCAAAAGGTAGCAGAGTCCCTGGACACCTCCTAAGAAGAAGTAGCTGAGACACAACATAAGCTACTGGATATACTCCAGACATTTACCTCACCTAAGATGCCATCATTAATTGGTAGTGCTATAATTGAGCCTGCCAAAATCATCTGGCAGACCTGAGAAACACTTCCTTCATGTAAAAGATCAATAAAAATTATTATGTACTATCTAAGAGAATGGAATTCCTGTTTTCACAGCCCACACCAGACTCCCTGGTGGTGGATGCAATACATGAGAGGGGAAGGCAACAGCACTCCAGAACCACCCACGTGATAAGGATTGGAAGAAGCTAGACCTTTTTGGCTTCAAGACCTATTAATCTACAACCTTACAATTTAGGATTGGAAACCATGAAGTCTTACTATCAAAACACACTCACATGATGTTCTCCAAAATGTCAGAATTTGACAGTTTACCCGAGGAGAAGAATGAGCAATTCAGGGCCAATATTGCAGAAGGTTATCTCGTTGCCAAGACAGTACTACAGGCCTCATTTAACTTCAGAGAAATGGCAGCATGCTCCATTTCGACAGTGACGGTCGTGTGTTCTGCATCGTGGCTCCATCTCTTCAGGTTCCCAAGAGAAGTGCAGTCAATGGTCGAGGACCTCTTCTTTGAAGGCCCAAAACTATCTGCAGCCAAGACAGACGAGTCCCTTCATACCCTGATGGACTCAAGGGCAACATTAAAATCTCTTTCTTATTTGTAGGTGTATAGATACCAAAACAGGACAGGTTATTGTACACAAAGATTCCAGTTGATGCCTTACACACAACCAGAGGCATTACAACCAGCAATGCAAAGAAAAACAGACCAAATGACAGACACCATTTCAGCCTTCTACATCTCAACAATCCAACTCAAGATAGCAATTCTGAAGGGGTGGTCAAGGGCACAAGATACCTACGGATTCAAGTGTTTAAACAGATACCATCTCCAAGCCATTCGGAGATTGCTTGTCCCCATTCCACCAAGTCTGGCAGAGCATCACATCAGAGAGATAGGTTTTAGAAATTAATTGAGACTTGTAATTGTATTCCATTTATCTCCATCCCATCTACCCATCCATCCACCTCCCTCCCCATCCCTCTTCAGGGACCCCTCTCACAAGCACCTACTGCAACAGGAGGTAAACTGCGTCATACATCTAGGCACAGTAGAATCAGTACCAACACAGCATAGAGGGAAAGGGTTTTACTCACATTATTTTCTAACACAGAAGAAGACAGGTGAATGGAGATCCATCCTAGATCTAGGAAAACTCAACAAATTCATCAAAACCCATCTCTTCAAAATGGTGACATTAACAACTAATTCCAGCACTAGAAATGTGGGACCAGCTCTCAGCCCTCAATCTCCAGGTTGCATATTTCCATATAACAATACACCCATCACACAAGAGATTCCTAAGGTTCCTCTGGGAAAACACAACTTCTAGTACAAGGTACTACCCTTCAGACTATCAACCGCACTAAGGTTTTAGCAGTGGTTGCAGCGCACCTCCAGATGTGGAATTATGATATTCCCATATCTGAACTATTGTTTAATCAAGGCAGGACAGGAAGTGATAGACACCACCCAGAGCATGATAACCTAAGCTCATGAAAAGGGTTACAAATAAATAAAAAAAATCAACATTCATACACATCCAAAAACTGGACTTCATTAGGGCCTACATCAACTGCCCAAAAGCTGCAGCCTTTCCATCTCAATGCTTCATGACACTTGTCAGCCTAATATTGACAGTGATGGACAACCCACAGACAACTGCTGGGACATGTCAGCAACGATGTTTGTCATTAAACATGCCAGACTACACATGAGATGTCTGCAGCCTGGCTTTGAACAGCACACATACCACACAGACACAGTCTAAACAGATGCCTCATGATGCCAAACAAACTAAAGAATTCCCTAAATGGTGGGCACAACCAAACAATGTTTGTGTAGGAATCCCATTTGTACAACAGGCCCCAACAATGACAATCACTACAGTGGATTCCTTAATAGGTTGGGAAGCACATTTACTCAACCACACAGTCCAAGGCTGATGATCCCCATTGGAATCCAACCTGTATATAAACTTACTGGAGCTAAGAGCTGTCTGCAACACGTGCAACCACTTTCTACCACTAAGCAAGGACAAAGCTATAAAGATCGTCACAGACAATGTAACTTGCATGTTTTATGTAAACTGGTGGGAGAGGGCATGATTGCATTCTCGATGTGTGAAGGCCATGCTGCTCTGCAATTAGTGCATCAATCACAACATCGACATCTCAGCATCCTGTCTTCTGGCATGTCAAAACACCACAGCAGATACACAAAGCAGAAGTGTCTCACAGAATCATGAGTGGTAAATGGAACCTGGATTTCTGCACAACATATTCAAACAATGGGGATTCCCAACCATAGACTTCTTCACAACAGCACAGAATACCAAGTGCCTGCAATTTTGCTCCAGAGTGGGACTGGGACCCAGCTCCCTAGGAAATGCTCTCCTCATCAACTGAGACGCACCTCTAATGTATACTTTTCCTCCAACCCCCTGCTTAGCCTGGGCCATACAAAAGGTCAGGACGGACAACTTCAGAGTCATCCTAATAGCCCCTACGTAGTCCAGACAAACATGGTTCCCATACCTATTAAAAATGGCAGTTTGCCCACTTGCAACCTTCCTCTACTATCTTCTCTCCTCTCCCAAGATATGGGACAGGTCCACCAGCCCAACCTGACAAAACTTCTCCTCAAGGCTTGGCTACTCCATGGCTTAGAGAAAATGAAATAACCTATTTGGAGGAAGTAAGCAATGTTACTCAACAGCCGTAGACCAACTACAAGAAAGACATGCTCATAAAGGGAAGCGGTTCAATACATACTGCCAGAATAAACAAATCATACCAATATCTTCTCCTTTACCAAGAGTATTGGACTCTATATTAGAACTTAAACTTAGACTTTGCACGAACTCAGAGTACACCTTGCAGCCATCATGGAGTTCCATGATAAGGTGGATGGGTTTCTATATTCACTCACCCAGCAACCAAACGCTTCAAGGTCATGCCTAATGCTTGCCCTCAAATACAGGCTTCAGCACCTACGTGGTATATCTAGTCTTACAGGGACTTAAAGGAACTCCATTTGAACCACTGGCAACGTGTTCTCTATTTCATCAGTGAAGGTAGCCTTCATCACCATCACATCTGCTAGACATGTGGGGGAACTAGGGGCCCTTATGGCACAACCCCTGTACACAACATTCTTTAAAGACAAAGTCACCATAAGACCACATCTCAAATTCCTACCCAAGGTTGCTGCCCCATTCCATTTAAATCAACCCATGCACTTACCTGGATTCTCTCCAAAACCTCATACAGACAAAAGAGGCAGCACTTTACACCATAGATGTCCAAAGAGCACTAACCTTCTACATTGAAAGAACAAAAAAATTCAGAAAATCAAAATTATTCCTCTCTATCACAGAATGATTTAACAGGAAGGCCAAATCAAAACGGACTATCCAAATGAATATTAGGATGCATCCATTTTTGTTATTAACAGTTACAGCCTACAGTGGGACCCTGCACACATTCCACAAGAGCACTTTCAACGTTGATAGCCTTCCTCAACAATGTCCCCATTATGAACATATGCAAAGCCTCAACTTGGGCATTAGCCCATACATTCACAAAGCATTAAGCTATAGAACAACATTCATCATCAGATGCTCTGTCTGGACTTATGGTTTTATCAACTGCCATGACCACAACTCCGAAGTCCATTCTCTCCACTGAGAGGCACTACGGCAGTCTCATAAAGTGGATCACACACAGGGACATGCCTCGAAGAAAAGAAAGAACTGAGGTTCTTCGAGATGGTTGTCCCTGTGGGCACTCTACTACCCTCCCCCTCCCCTCTACTTTGGATTTTTTCTACAATTGAGACTCTGTGGTCCAATGGACAGCTGATTGCGCAGCACTATGTAACTGCCTGAGATGGCACAAGACAGGGAGACAGTGCATGTGCAACCCAGCCAAGTACTGCTACCACAAATCTCCAATTACAGGCGAAGGGTGCACAGACACCTTAAGTGGAGCGCCCACAGGGACACCATCTCAAAGGATCTCAGTTACTGCACAGGGTGAGTAACCTTTTCTTACCACTTGACCAGCATCATTCTGTAGCAGTTGTCCAACTCTCTCCCTCTTACAATAGTGCTGCATTAGTACCATAGTATTATTAATCTTGGAAGACCTTTTTAAAACACAAGTAACTAAAATCAGAGTCATTTCTGGTTTTAGTCATGGGTTGGCTTGATTAGTGATTAAGTATTTCAAGAGATGTTTATTTCTTCCGATCATTTCCATATTTTATGGATTATGGTTAATCCTGTGATGGTCTGCTGTCCCATGGCTATATGCAGTCTAACTCATTCTATCCACAGCCATGCTTGGTGTTTGACAAAATTTTGTTTTTTGAGATGAACTGGACATTTCCAGGCTTTCTTCTGCCCTATTAACAGGTGGCCAAACATTGACAGTGTCCAGCTACATTACTATATTCAGTTAAGATCCCTTCAAAGCTGACTGATTAGTCACTACAGGTCTATTCAACCTATGTGCCTTCATCCAAAACGTTAGTGTATGCTAATCACAGTACCATAGCACAACACACACCACTATCCTCATTACAACCTTCTACTTCATGGGGGTTAGCAGCAGTCCTATGAGGATAGAGAGCCTCATCGAACCTGTAAAAAAAATAGAGGACCACAATTTTGTTTCTTTGCATCTGTTTCTTTTATTCTTCATGGACTGAACAACAATTTACCACCCAAAGAGATGAAGGGGGGGAAAATCACCCATGCCTCTTGTGTTTGGATATCAGCAAAAAAAATAAGTCTGTGGTAAAGTATTTGCGGTTTAGGAAACTATACCACCTTTTTTCCAGTATTGTGAATCAAAGAAATAATTATTTTCTATTTATTTTCCATAACCAGCATCGTTTTATTTTGAGTTACTCTCAAGCATTTAAAAATGTGTCACCTCGTGTGGTCTGCTGCTACTCCGTCACCCTGCAAGGAGCGGGGAATTGAGTTAGTTCTGCAGATTTAGAGCCATGTCAGGCAGCCTTTTATTACTGCTAGCAACCCCTCGTTCTTGTGTAGATTCATCACAGCTGTTTTGTGGTACAACGTTAGCCTTCATTCAAAACACTGGAGTTGAAAGCATGCCCCTGAGCAGCCCACAGGAAATCAGTCCATCAAGATACTTCTGCTGGAGTTGTGGCTTTTGATTGTTGATCTATTGCCACAAAAGGTAAATAAATACCTTTTGGCCTCTCTGTGGACCAGGGTTGGTGGGAGGTTAAATCCCTTTTCAGTGAGAAATTTGATAATTTGTCCCCTGAATTTCAGCTTCAGTAATATCGCTCATGGAATCTTGACTCTCTTCTGCTAAATCATCTCTTGCTTATAGCTTTGGCTACATTGCAGTTGTGGAGAATGGAGTTGTTTTTTTGCTTTTTTAATAAATAGTCACATGCTCATGTCATTACCTATGCGACATTCTCCTGCCTGAATGCATAGAGTTAAATCAAAGGAAGCTGTAAGGGAGAAACCGACAGTAAATGAAACAATGGCAAAGATAAAGTGCTATGATAAGGTATAGAAGGACCCATGAGGAAACACTGGGGAAAACATTAATTGGGGGAATACCCCCTGAATGGCTCCAGCTAGTCTGGCGAGACATTCTTCCCAGGCCAAAATAATCCACGATCAAAGAGAACACTGAAACCTTAAAGATGCAAGGCTAAAGAAGGGGCGGGGGGAAAAGGGTGGTAAGAAGACTGAAGCTGATGGTCAGACTGACTAAGACACGGAAGGACAGAGAGAAAGTGCTGCAGGGAGGACAGCACTATCCTATCCAGAGAGGAGGATTAGCTGAGCTAAGGGGAAATTTACAAATACTGGCAAGGAAGGATTAAGGTATAAGTAAGGGGAAATATGCATATAGGATTGTTGTTTATGTACCTTTGGGTGAATAAATAATGCTTTATCCTGAAGACGCTGTTTTGAATCACTATTCAGCCACTGACTGAGGCTCCTGTAGGAAAGGGCTTCCAGGTGCCATACTCAGTGGGGTCTGTCACAACAACATTGCTGGGAATGGGGAGGCTGCAGATCAGAGATCCAGTATAGGACTGGTTGGACCACAGAGACGGGGTGCATGAAGCCAAGCCTGTCAACTGAGGGGGTGCACTCAAGAGGGACAAAAAGGGGGTTTGTGCAGGTCACGTGCTAAACATGAGGACAATATATTGGTGTGACCAGCAGAATCGTTGCCTTCTAGCCTCTATTTATGCAGCACCAGTGCAATCTGGCCTGTAAGAAAAACAAAATAGAGTGGTAAAAAAAGGGGGCTGGTTCTCTTCACTTTTCAAAAGGTATTCATTGTAATTATTTCTTGGCTAGCAACAGTTGCCAGGGCTGTGTAAGAAATTAGTTTATGGTCTAAGGCCTTGATCCTTCAAATGCCATATTTAACTTTCCTTCCTGAGTACTCCTGTTAATTTCAAATCACACACCTGCTTAAGTGTTTGCAGGCTCTAGCTCTAGATGTACAACAAAGATGATGGACATACAGATGCATGAGAGAGCTAGAACATTGTGCTACTGAAAGTCTAGCTGAAGTGTTCTAATGAATTTTCTTCTGCTCTTCTCATTCTTGTTTCATGCTGGCTGCCTGGAAACATGCATACAATGGAGGTTTCTGACAGGGATATTAAAGCATCATGCATGAATATTTGTGTGCTATCCAGTCGACGCATAGAAACAATAAAGTACAAATATAGAATTGATTTAGCATCCTACACCTTACATCTACAGCGCCTGTCAAGGGACAGAGTAGTTATGTCTCATATATGTACGATTTACTGCTGTTCAGTGGATTAGGGCATCTTTCAATCAGCTGCATTTGGGAAAGACCCAATAGGAGGGAAAATCAAGGTGGAAAAATTTGGAGGAAATAATTTCACAGCGTTAGACATTTCTTAACTTTAATAGCTGGTTACACGTGTTCAAGAGTCCATTCTTACACCAACCAAATACCTCACTGGATATTCTTGGCTAGGGAGGGCATTTGTTCGTTTAGGTTTGAACAAAACTGCATCAATGAGAGAATGCAAGAACTCCACTGAACACTATTAAGCACTTACTTTAAAAAAAGATATGGTTGTCATGCTTTGGTTCAATTTGAGTGGATTTCATACAAATAAGTAAACTCTGTGCAAATTATGCATCAAACTGTTGGTTATATTCTGCTATCATAACAATAAAAATATAGTGTAACAGGACAACAGAAGATCTCCATCAGTGTAAACGTTTTTATACTGTTCTGCTAATGATACTGCATTTCCACAGAATTTTATTTCTCAAATGTCAGTAGTACCTCCTGCTCACTCCCCAGGTCCCCATGGCATTTTTTATGGTGCCTGGGATTCATTTGTTATGAATCTTCCCGGAAAAAAAATATAGGTCCAGATCCTTTGCTGATGTAAATTAGCATAGGTCCATTGGCTTCAATAAAGTTACCCTGATTTATAGCAGCATAGGATCTGGGCCTTATTTCGTAATCCAGAACAAATGTACAGTAATAATTTCAAGTTGTTGAATCGCTTTTCAAGGAAACTGTCAGACTTCCCTACAACTTTCCACATAAATCAAATTTCAGTAACTTTTCTATTTTCATTTTTATAGAAAAATGTTAACGATTTGTGCAGAAGACCAAAAGTTGATGAGATGCATGTTTTTTTCTCCCAAAATCAGCTTCAACAATAGGAAAATTGAAAGTTACATTTAAGTTTTAAGAGTGCAACTCTGTTTGGCTTTGGCAAAAAAGTTTCCTTGTACACACACCTCTTCAGGTTCAGAAGCTTGACATCTGTTTTAGTTCTTTGACCAAGTGTGGTTTAGATAAAGAATAAAACAAAAAAATAAATTCCTAAAGATAGTTTGCCAAGTGGAAGAACAGATATCTGTGTATACAGGAGTAAATTCTGGGACAACACATAGAACCGTCATGGGACATGATGATATCCTTTGGGGGTGACCTGCGTTTTTGAGGCTAGGCAGTGTGTGAGAGAGATGGGGGAAAAATTGTTCTTCTCTGGACAGGTTCCTTACCAGATGTTTCTTACAACATCAGATGACATCTGGTCATTTAAACATTTTTATATGGTTGCATGATTTATTTAGAGAGCATGGTTGAAAATAGTGTGTTGAAAAAAATTTAACTAGCTCTTACTAGCATCTCAGTACAGATAAGCAATGGAACTCAAAATTAGACGCAAGTGCTGAGCTTGCCTATAGGATTTTTTTAAAGACCATTACATTTAAGCAACCTTCTACTCACATTGTGCTATTTTGGTATTTTAGCTTAGAGCCAGGGGACCTAAATAACTATGATCTGTAGAGACTCCAGGTTTATGTACTGTTTTATACAGACTGGAGAGCCATATGCCTGCAAGCTGAGATAACTGCATAATAAATGTTTTATGAAATACCACCTTTAACAGGTTATTAAAACCACCACTGCCACAGGGGAAATCTGTTCACTACTGTGTCTGCCACCCTAGAGCCCTATCAAAAATAGATTTTGAATACCCCCAGTATAGTCTCCATTTTGAAATGGAGATGGTTTTTCATGAGGTCTGCTTTTAAACAAAGAAAGAATATTTAAAGCAAGGAGTATTTTTCAATATATTCAGTCCTTTTAAGGACATTTCTTTCCATACCAGAACGGCTAGCATTTTCACGTTCAGTGAAACCAAACTGTTGGTGAGCTGATACTTCAATCGGAATAAGATATCATTGGGGAGATGACAACAAAGGTGGTGTGGCCTTAATAAATGTGCTATCATACCTATCTACCTTGATAGATGTGCTCTCATATCTATCTACCATAAATAATGAAGTACTATATCCATCCAAATTATATATAGTTCTGATTTAATAAAAGTACATCCAGCATAAATTTGAGGCACATGCACATGTAAAATGCCAATTAACAAAGCAAGAGAAATGCCATAAAGTCAGTTCAATGGCCCCTTCCAGCGTACAAATAAAATTCCACCACTCAAGATGCTAGTTTTAGGCAAAAACCTTTCAGACTGGTTGACATGCTTCGGCTTAGGTGGATCATTGGGAATGCAAAATTCAGAGCCATCATTTCCTTTACTGAGCAAACCCAGTTTCTGGTCCCTCACTGTTCACCTGAGTATTGTTAGCAAACATCCCAACGGACGCTGATGATCAGGACAGTGTACATGGAGAGACCTGGGCTCTCAGACTGCAGGGCCCTCGGTGAGATGAATAGAAAAGTTCATACCTCTCCGAGTTGTTGGTTGAAACTCTACAAGCACTGCATCATTTTATACTCTGTTCTGGTTTTATGGTTTTCTGCCCACAAGCATAATGGCTGGAGACACTCTTAAAAAATGAAAGGGGAAACACTGAAGAACAAGAGGGCAATTCATTTCTCTTTTGTTGATTATAACATTTGGTACTTTCCTTTTCCCATGTAACTTTCTTTTTATTTAACTTGAACATTTTAAAAAAATCCAGCAGTCATGCAGCAGACTTTCTGTCCAGCAGATTAAATTCCACTGAGTAACTCTGAATTTCTATGAAGAAAGAGGGGTAATCCCTTCCTTCAGGAATGTTGAAAATTTAGGTTTCTGGGGCCTTAGGTCTAAATCGAAACCTTCCATTGCCATTGGTAACATACTGGCAGATAATGCAGTCTATGGAGAACAGGTATAAAATTATTCAAGTGGGTCAGAAAATTAGGATTATTCTGTATAGAAAATTGCAACAGTTGGCAAAAAAAAAAAAAAAAAGTAATTTTTTGTGCCCAAAACTGAAATTTTCTTATTCTGAAGTGTTGCCTTAATGTCTTAGAAGACCTGTAGTTTTTTATGCACCGTTTCTCTCTCTGGGTTGGACTTAATGGGTGGCCTACATCTTCCATGATGCACCATGGTTTCTCTTACTGAGACTTTTGGGTTTTCAGATGCTCAGTTTTTCAAATAACTGATCAACGTTTTCTGCACACAAAAGCAGACACTTTCAGCAAAAAAATTCATTTAATTGAAAACCCAATTTTCTTGTTGAAAAGTGGAAAATTTTCAATCAACCCTAAAAATGATGCATCTGAGAAGCAAAGCTAAGTCCATAGCCACATTTTACACTAGCTGTTAATTCTTTGTGACATTCAATGGTAGCCTCAGGTAGAGCATGATTCCCTATACCATTGTGAAGGGTAACAAAGACTGCAGGATTGTTCAGAGCTGAGAAAAATGCTTCTAGCCAGACAGCTGAATAAAAGCATGTCCAGCTATTGCTACATCTGGGGAATCCAGAAGCAGCCATAGATCCAGAAGAACCTCCAACCTGTAAAGCTGATTAGCAAAAGGCAGAAACACCTCTCTCCCAGTAAAGGAAAGAGATATTTCTGACATTTTGCATGGTGTTTGCCCCCACCTGCCTGAGCATTATCCAAACCCCTCTCAGACAAACACTGGCAAAGCAAAGATAATACATTGCCTCAGCTGGGTCTATGAAGGATTGTGTCCTTTGAATGAAAGCAAAAAATGTCATTTGAACACTGATGGCTCTGCTTTCTTCATACTGCTGTATATTTTTGCTCTTTCATTTCTGGGAAAAAAACATGGGGTTTTTGAAAATATGCACAACTGAGTATTATGCATATCTTGACTTAAGATATTTGTATTGCTACTTCATAATCCTACACAGGAAGTAAATCTGTTTCCAGTTGTTAGTTAATGTTTGAAACAGAAGTGGAAGAGGAAAGAGGACTCTCTGGTTGTAAAGCACATATAGCCATACTTGTGTTGTACAGAAAAACAGAAAAAGATATGACCTGTGGCAACAAAACATTAGCATTTTAAAAGTTCTCATTAAGCCTTAAGCTCACTTGTCATGCATCAGTGAGGTGAATATGGTAAAGGCAAGGGTGAGTTCCCTTACTGTAGGGAGTGTGACTGGAGACTGTTTCCTGCAAATCTGAGCCAAAGTGCAGCTGCACATCTGTTTACATTTTGCATGCAATAATATATTTTTGACCTTTTTTTTTTTTGTTACTGAAATTAGTTGTCTGTGTTTACAATACGTCAGCTACATTACAATGCTTTTAATCAAAACATTTCCGTAATGCAATGTGAAGGCAGTCAGGGAATGCAGAAGTTAAGGTTTCAAAAGCTGTTCTTGTTCTGCTTATGATAATACCCATGATGTGCTAGGTGCTTTCCACACACTCAATGAAAGGATGGCCCTGGCCTCATGGGGCTCAGCATTAATTTAGCTGCATTGCCCATAAAATACTTAGCATTTCTGTTTCTTTTTCCCTGGCCAGACGTGGTTTAATACCTTATTGTTTAAGTTATATAATGAACAATAAAGTATACAGATACATAACATGACTGAGTTAACTTTGCTTAACTTCAGAATTTCCTGACTTTTTCTGATTTTAATTGTGCAACCTTAAAGGTCATTTAACATTACTTAATTTGTATGTATGCTTTTCCTTCATGATCAGCTAACACACACACACAAAAAGATACATGTTTTAACAGAAATGACAGCTTGTAAGGCTGAAGTACAAGATCTGTGTGCACACAATACTGAGACAGCCAGGGCTTCACACATGACAATTGTGCCTAAATATATGGTATACAACAGTGGCTTTTAGATAGAAGTTTTCTTTTAAGCGTGGGAGGCTACTTTATTCTTTATATATTCATGAACTGGAAATATGGACAAACTGATAGTCAGAGGAAACAGCAACAAAAATACTTGATGTCTCCTTTTTAACCGATTGTCATTGAAATAGTTTCAGCAGCTATCTTTCCTACTGTATATATTGCAGCCTGGGAGAGCGATCACATTGCATGGTTAGAAGCATAGGCTTCAGGATTACTAAAAACTGTTTTCCCAGGGTACCACAATTAGAAACATATACCCATTAATGTCATGCTGATCTGCTGTGTAGTGTCTAGGATTCTTGATAATTTTTTATTTCTTACCTGTAGCACTGTGATCTATTCCTGGGGATGCACACTAGCCTAGGATAGAGAAAGGAGTTAAGATCTTTTAAAGGACAGACAGGATTATTCTTCATCAGTTTATGCCAGTACTGTTCATTTGACTTCAGTGATATTTCTCTTGATTTTCACTAGCATCAGTGAGAGGAGAATCAGGCCCACATATTTTTAAATTTCACTTAAAAATATGGTACACATCCAGTGCTTAATTTGTCATGAAAGAAGTGCCAGTGGTCAACCAATTTTTTTAAAAAACTTTCATAAGTGACATGGCAAGACCAGTGGTACCAGGACTATGAACTGCCAAGCCTTGGCACAAATCAAGCACTGCTCATAACCATGTAATGTACCCAGAGGTTTGTTTGCAACTATCTCGACATTCCTAGGGTCAGAGGCTGGCTGGTTCTGCATAGGTGCAGAAGACGGGTGAGTGGGCACAAGGGGCCAGACTTTCAAAGATATTTAGGCATATAGCTGCAGATTGAGACCTAGTGACATTTTCAGAAAGCAGCACCTTTCTCCCACAGGCAGTTAGGTGCCTAACCAGCTTAGGCACTTTTTAAAAGTCCCACTAAGGAACCTATCTATCTGCACCTTTAGGTCCCTAAATACCTTTGGACATCTGGACCAAGGATCCTCCCCCATCCGGAGCAGGGGGGACTAACTGCAGCCATGGATGGGAATACAGGCAGTGTTGTAGTAGTTCCAGAAGCAATGCTAGATTATCCAAAGGAAGCAGGGTGGCAGAGGATGAGTGTGGGCTAATGGTCTCACCCTCCAGCTCATCTTTGCATCAGAGTTGTGTCACTTCGTGGGGAGAAGTGCTGCCCAATATAAAAATGGCAGAGTCTCCATCTAGCATATTTTGATTCAAAGCCCTGCAGAAATCCTACCTGAGTCAGAACTTCACCAGTGCTTCAGATTGCAGATCCTCCTCATTGCCTTCCCATGTGACTGGTATCTTAAAACCACAATCTAATCCATATGCTAATTAACCGCATGTTCAGACTCCATACCTTGCTATATGCTCTGGGAAAGCTTTTTCAAACAATAGGCTTTGAGGGCTGGATTCTGAGTGGTGTCTCACCCTGGGAAGTGTGGTCTGCTCCACTTCTGCTTGTGCTGGCAAAACGTTTAAGTGTAGACCAGGCCTCAGACATCTAACTACCTGCCTTAGATACACAAAAACTTGGGCACTCAAATTTAGTCTGGGAACATGTGGCCCTAATATAAGTGCTAAATGGTATTAAAATGTTCTAAATATTTAATATCGTGTACACTGCTGATATTTGTACAACATTTTTGAGAAATAAAAAGGTTTATATTATTCAATTTATTTAGATTTACTCTAAATCTTAAGTTTTTCTAAGGTTTTGTGTGTTTCAAAAACTAATGATAGACGTCATGGTGTCTATAGACATGAACACACTTTAAATAGCCCATTCATTTCAGTTTGTAATGTCAAGGGCACGAGCAGGTTATTTCCAATGAACAGAGGATTGGGACATCATCATTGACTAGTGAGGATGAAAGAAAATATTTCACCTCAGCTGTGCAGGAATCAGCATCTGTTACATTTTAGCTGTTATCTTTGGCCAGGGACTATAACTGATCTCACAACTGAGACAGGAACCATATGCAGAGAAACACATTAACCCTATCATAGCCAGTGGGTCAGGAGCTCTTACTGTACTTGTTAATGTGATATACATTAACACTCTCCCAGCAGGAAATGCCACCTCATAGATATCAAAGGGTTAATGCCTAAATACTTCCTCCAGTGTTTCTGATGATGATGCAGAAACAGATGTTCTTTGTGTGATTACACAACAGTAATGGGACCAGAAGTACTCGTTTTAATTAATCAGTAGATTGCATAGCTTTACCTATGGCTTTCTTGCCCTCTCCTTGGGTTTGCTCACTGTTTCTTTAAATCAATAGAGATGTGTTCAAGAATACTGAAATGAATTGGTCCTATTTTAACAAAGTTTGCATGAAAAGCAATGTGTTTGTTTCAACGTGACACAAATTACACTGTGGATTAATAGGCTGGCATATTTAAGGTCGACCAATTGATAGATGTGTTTTAAAAATAAGAAAATCATACAATAACTCATGAAACCTGGAATGTTGTTCCTTGATTCACAAACATGTATCCTGAATTTTAGTCATATCCAGGCTATAGACTTCCTAAAAATTTGAAAAAAAATCAATCTTTTTTAAAACAGATTAATGTTTTTTGCACTCACATTCCATACTTAATCATTTCCAATATATCAAGATGGAAATTTAAAAAATTACCTTAAAGTCACCCTCGTATCTGTCAATCTAAAAGTGCAGATTTTTAACTGCAACTTTTTAAGTTGTAGCTGAGGCAATAAATCCAAACACACTATAGAAGCTCCCAGGAATTGATTAAAAAAATAAAGTTCTTGACAAGGCAGACCTAATCATCACTGATGTTACACTCTTTTTTCCATTGCAATTTAAAGCCAGCATCTCATGCTGTCTTGAGGTGACTCCATACAAGCCTGACTTAGATTGTCAGGGAAAAATATAAACAAAAATGAAACACAGGCCAAAGTAAATATTAATTTTTAAACTATGAACCGAAGTCCAAAATGAAGTAACTCCTTTGGCAAACACCTGCAGTTTTGCTAAACTGTCTGCACTCACAGTAAATGTACAGAGAGTATTTTTATAATAAGGATGAGAAGTGAAGATATAAAATACAATATGGAAAGGTCGAGGAAATATTTCATGTGTACTGAATTTGAAACACTTACTTTACATTCAGATATGACTGACACATTCCCTCCCCCAACAAACTGATTTTATTCTACAATCCTTACTCATACAAAAGGATTTCAGGCTCAGATCCCATCGTTTAGAAGTTTGGAGCCCATTGCTAGATACTGTAGCTCCAAGAGAAAAAAAAAGAGCAATGGTAATGTGTGATATTGCCTGACCCAGGATATTAATAAAGGATAGCCTCAGTGTTGTATTCCTTTATATGCCATTAGAAATTTTCTTTTGCATGAACACGTAACTCTCTATAGTCCAGGTGTATGAAAGTAATGCCAGGTATGTGTCAGGTTTAAGTTACTAAATTTATTTTTAAGTACTCATTTAACACACAAAATGAAAACCTGTTTTTCAGGTGTCCCCCTTGGGATGACCATGGGTTAAAAGCCACACAAGTTGCCATGCCACCTAAACTGTTGCTACTAATTAAAGTTAGTCCCCCTAAACTGCCAGCATTTGTAAACAGTCAGTAATTTCAAATGATACACCTCTGTCCACACATTGCAGAAAGACTGTCCTCATGGGGCTCCCTGTGCAATGTCTGTTGCTTCATCTTAGATTAGAATTTTCATGTTCAGTTATTATTTTGACATGCTGCCAAAATTTTGCTGATAAAATTCCCTTTGCTGTTCTGTTGCTAACATTAAGTTTCTCTATCAGTCAAACCTCTATGGAATTTCACAGGACAAAGAAAAAGTCATTTCATTTATTCCAGGCTCTCCCCCTACCAAATTTCAAAGGCCTTCTGCAAACAATGGACAGAAACTTGTATAATGGAAAGTGTTAGTTAACTTAAATATATGCCACTACCAGCTTTCTGTATTATATTAATTATAGAGCTGTATCACCAGCTTGTGTTATCCCTTTTTACCCAACCAGTTAACCAAAAATTCACAGTTTCATTGATTATTTCAGTTAATAGGACAAATTGGTGATAGGCAGGTATTTCTTTGGTGCAATTTTGTTTATTTACAAAGAAAGTACTTTGTAAAGTGGTGTATGGGCAACCTTAATTTTGGTATTTCCTAATTTTACAGCATTTATTTTTCAACTTTAACTTTCTTTTAGTAGTTATTTGGACAAATGAGTGGAAACTTTGTTCAAGATTATGTAATTAATATTGAGTTGAACTTTGCTGTTACCAAGAATTCAGCTTATGTATGAAAAATACAATGTATCTTTCCTAAAATTATCTAATGGTTTTGAGTATTGAATAATAAAGAGTAAGTTAATAGCTCAGGTCACTTAAGCAACCACTACTTTTATTCTGCAGCTAATTCAATAGAATACAATTGCTGCATGTTGAGACACCTTAAAGGGTTTTGAATTTAAGAAACTGAAGAATCTAAAGACCAATCAAATACAGTTATTTATCCAAGGAGTTTATTTTCTAAAACCGTAGGCCTAAATTTGCAAAAGTAACTAATTTAGGGCACCTCAATTTTTCAGTGCCCATTTTGAGTCACCTTGAATGGGTCTGATTTTCAGAAAGTGCTTAATGTCTGACCACTGAAAACATAATGGAATTGAAAAATTGCAGCTTATACACAAAATGAAATATTTTAAAATAAACTAAAATTAGCTATTGTCTTAAATATAAAAACAAAGCCAAATTGTTCCCTCATATGAAGAAGGTGGGAGGCACATGCTTATCGAAGAACAGTATGTCTCATGCATGTACTAGCATTCATGCATAGGATTAAACCTATTTATTATTTTTCAAGTGGGTGCAAATTTTGATGTTCATTTGTTCATCGTGTGCATATTTTTATTTCATGTGAAAAAACTGGTGAAGGCATCAGTATGCCAATAAAGTTTTGCAAACTTCTACCACCAAATTGTTCTTCAGAAGGTCAATTTAAATAAAGGACATGTCAGAAACAGCCTAAACACTACATGTTTATGGTTCTGTAAGTTATGTGTCTGGAATGCATTTAAGGAACAATCAGATACCCAATTCCAGATCATACTATAAGAAAATTAGTATAAATGGTATTCTCATTCTTGTTTATTCCTTTTACATTAGCATTTGTTTTTTCTCTTGTGTCACTAAAAAGCTGCCATAGACTTGAAGACAGTAAAATATCCATAGTACTGACTGAAAATGATAAATTATGACCCAGCCATTTATAATTTCCCTGTTATATGCTAGAGGGAACATGCATTTGCCATAACTGTATTAAAGGTAAAATGAAAAAAATTTCCAAAAACAAAATTAAAACCTTTTCTTTTTAGATTTCTGTTAAAATGATATATCAAGGATATTTTAGAAAATGTTGATTTGAAGACTGAAGTATAACAATACAGATTTTCATTTTTATCACACTGAATGAATGTTCAGCACTTTACAACTTTCATATTTTGATGCCCATTTCACAGATTCATATAAATTTGTCCAAGGCCATACAGCAAGAAATTTATATAACTGAAATTTAGGAATTCTTTGCTTTTAATCTCATGCTTAAATCAGTAGACCAAGCTCCATCCAGACTATAGTATAAAATATTTGTATAAGTTTGACATTGGAATGACCACATTACATGAATGGCAAATCCAAGAGTTACCTTAAATAAGTGTCAGACCATATCAGGCATTCTGCATAGTTAAAGAAAAAATATAGAAATGTTTTAAAGAGTGTATAATATTAAATGCAACTTTTTCCTTGTATATCTACCTGAAATTCTAGGTGCTTTAGTTACCGTGAATCTAGTTTTATAGACCTCTGAAGGAAGGAAAGAAATTCAATATAACATTTGTAAAAGTGATAAAATGACTAAGGTAGGGGTCAGCAACCTGTGGCACACATACCAAAGGTGGCACACGTCATGATTTTGAGTGGCACACAACACCACTAACAGCCCCAAGCAGCGCCACGCTGCATAGCAGCGGCTCCCCCTTCTAGCCCTGCCCTTCTCCCACATGGGCCCAGTGTGGCACTGCAGCCAGAGACGCGCTGCTCCCGGTCCCAAGCAGCGCAGCACCATGTAGTTGCCCCTCTCCCCTTCCAGCCCCACCCTTCTCCACATGGGCTCAGTGGTGCCCTGGCCGGAGCCATGCTGCTCCCGGCACAAAGCAGGTGGGGGCGGGGCAGCCACTGTGCAGCACTGCTTGGGACCAGGAAAGGCTCCTGGCCATGACCAGTGGCATGCTGACCTGGCCCCTCAGCCTCCCATCCTCCAGGCCCTTTCTCCGCCGCTGCTCTGGGTGTATCTAGGCGACCTCAGGCAGCCTTCCCCCCACTGTCAGAGTCTCCCGGCCCTCTTATTCCTGCTCCTTGCCAGAGGGCCACCAGGGATGTCAGCGGGGGCTGGCTCCTCAGAGGCTCCTCAGAGCTCCCCAGGTCAGCACCCCTTCAGCAGAGAGGGTAAAGGGGGACTGTAGGAAATGGGTCTGCAGAGCCCACTGCTGACCTCGTCACATGCACCAGTGTCAGAAAAATTTCTTTCTTAGTGGTACCCGTACAAGCTGGCTCTGGCAGCCCCTGCAACAGCACTCACATGCACCTGCATATAGGTGTTTCTGGCTCCCCATCCCTCTCTGGCCCTTTTCTTGCTGCAAATGACAGTACTGGAATGCTCTTGCCTTCACAAGTTTCTCACCTCCCCAGTGGTCTATTCATAGTTTTTAGTGTATATAGTTACTTGTTCAGTTAAAGTTAGTTCTTTCCATGGATCCAAGCCCCCTTTTGTTTTCTTCTCGTCTAGCCCATTTCCTCCCAGCCTGGGCTGCCGTAACATCAGACAGATGGGTGCTCAGCATGGAGACTATTGGTTATACCTTGCAGTTTGCCTCACTCCTGCCTTCCCACCTGTAGTGAAGGTCGCGTGACGTGTTAGAGATAATGATGCCATGGGTCTGGTCAGGGCCAGTTGAGTAGTAAATAAGTTGTTTTATAATTTGTTATCTAGTTGTGTTTTGTGCCAAGGAAAGCAAAAGTGTGAGCTTAGTTATTTGTTGTACATAAGCCAACTGTTCCCTAAAGTAAACATGCTGTGCTGTATAAGAGCTTGAAATTATTGTAATTACTTGGAGATTCAGCCATG
Organism: Mesoclemmys tuberculata; assembly: GCA_007922155.1. NCBI lineage: Eukaryota > Metazoa > Chordata > Testudines > Chelidae > Mesoclemmys > Mesoclemmys tuberculata. The sequence goes on along the minus strand of ML675617.1, from coordinate 8,492,554 downwards.
AACCCCACTTGGAGTGTCTGGCCCTTCCCCTGCAGTCTGCTTCACAGAGCTTCGTTAGGGTCTCCCTCTGCTGTTTGGAGCGTAAGCCACGATTAAAGCTAAGTGCACCTAATTGGTGTGGGCGTGTTTTTATTCCTCACCTGGTATCCAGAACCTGCAGGCATAAGTGCCTGGCATACACCACCCGCCCCTCCCCCCATCCCTCTTCAGGATCCCTCTCACAAACAACTCCTTGAACAGGAGGTTTGAACACTCCTGTAAGTGGGTGTGGTGTATGAGGTTCCCAGAAACCTGCGGAGTCGAGGCTTTTATTCCCATTACTTCTTGATCCCAAAGGCAAAGAGAGGGCTGAGACCTATTCTAGACTTAAGGCGCCTGAACAAGTACCTCAGAAAACTAAAATTTCACATGGTCTCCCTAGCCACCATCATCCCCTCTCTGGATCCAGGTGACTGGTATGTCGCTCTCAATTTATAGGAGGGCCTACTTCCACATTGCAATCTTCCCTGGCCACAGGAGGATCCTGAGATTTATGGTAGGAGACTGCCACTACCAGTTTGCTGTGTTAGCCTCTTGACTGCACCAAGAGTTTTCACTAAGTGCATGTCTTTGTTAGCGGCCTACCTCAGGAAGACAGGACTGCACATGTTCACTTACCTGGGTGACTGGCTCATCGGGGCAGATCAAGGTCCCAGGTCCAACCCAGCATTTCAGTTGACCAAAGTGTTTGTCAGCTGCTGGGCCTCCTAATTAATTAACAGAAATCAGTATTAGTCCCTGTACGAAGAATAGAATTTATAGGAGCAGTGCTAGACTCATCCAGGGCCAGGCATTCCTTCCACAGGAAAGATTCTGAGCAATAACAGATTATCTGCATTTTGGCTCATCCCCTCATAATGGCGATGGTGTGCCTCAGCCTCCCTGGACCACATGGTGGCTTGTACCTACATGGTCCCCCAGGCCAGGCTGCACCTCAGATCTCTCCAGATGTTGTTGGTGTCAGTTTATTCTCTGGTCAGGCATCACTTGGAGAGGTCACTTACGGTCCCTCCAAAAATACTTACCTCCCTGGCATGGTGCTCAAGTTCGGGTCACATCCTCTCAGGAATGCCCTACAAAATTCCTCAGCCATCGATGACTCTGGTCTCCAAAGCCTCAGATCTGGGATGGGGTGCTCACATTGGTTCCCTCAAGACCTGGGGTTACATATCAATATCAAAAAGCTCAGGGCAATTCATCTTGTCTGTTCAGTCTACCACATCTTGTCAACAGGGTTGTACAGATTCTTATGGATAGTACAGTCTCTGTATTATATCAACAGGCAAGGAGGGGGTGGGGGGGGAGAGCATTTCTGCCATGCATAGAGGCCATGCATTTCTGGGAATTCTGCATCTGTCACAATATTCACCTAATAGCTGTTTGCCTCCCAGGGGTCAATAACTCTTTGGCAGACCATCTCAGCAGATCCTTCTGTTCTCACCATTAATGGTCCCTCCATCTGGTGGAAGCAGCTTGCATCATCCAAAAGTGGGGCAATCCCTGAGTGGACCTCTTTGCCACCAGGGCCAACAAGAAGTGCTGTCGCTTCTGTTCCCATCAGGCTCCCTCACAGATGCTTTTCTCCTTCCCTGGTCGGAGGGGCTCCTGCATGCCTTCCCGCCGATACCTTTGATCTACAAAGTCCTCCTGAAGGTGAAGAGAGACAGGGCACAGGTCATCCTTGTGGCCCAGAAAGAATTGGTTCAGGATGCTGGTAGAGCTGGCGGAACCCAGGCATTGGATTCTACTGCTATGCCCGCACCTTCCATCCCAAGATCAAGGTCGCCTGCTCCACCCAGAACTGGACTCCCTCCACCTGACGGCTTTGATGCTCCGTGGCTGAACCAGGAGAAGCAGGTCTGCTCAACTCAAGTTCAGCGTGTGCTCCTGGAGAGCAGGAAGCCATCGACCAGATCGGCCTATAGGGTTAAGTGGAAGTGCTTCACCTGCTGGGTGACCAAACGTGGCGTGTCCCTAGCAGAAGCATCAGTCCCAACAATCTTGGAATATCTACTCCACCTGAAGCAAGGAGGATTGGCCTTCACATCAGTCAAGGTCCATGTGGTGGCCGTATCTGCTTTCCACCCCTTGGCGGGAGGCAGAACAGTTTTCTCACATGAAATGAAGACTAGGTTCCTCAAGGGTCTGATAAGGGAGCCTTCCCCCGACAGGGACTTGAACTTGGTCCTTTCCAGACTCACCAAACCGCTCTTCGAGCCCATGGCCCAGTGTTCCTTACGTACCTGTCCTGGAAGGTTACCTTCCTGGTCGCTATCACATCTACCAGACAAGTGTCGGAGATCAGGACATTAACATCGGAATCACCCTATACAGTGTTTTACAAGGACAAAATCCAGCTATACCTGCACCCGGCTTTTTTGTCTAAGGTGGTTTCCCACTTTCACCTGAATCAGGAGATTTTCTTGCCTTTTTTTGCCCCCAAACCACACAACTCCAGTGAGGAGAGGTGTCTGCACTCTCTCAACGTGAGGGCGGCCCTAGCTTTTTACATCAACAGGACTAAGCCTTTCTGTCACTCTACACAGCTCTTTGTGGCAGTTGCAGACTGGATGAAGGGCCTACCAGTTTCCTTGCAGTGTCTTTTTAAGTGGATCGTGGCCTGCATCCAGGCCTGCCATGAGCAAGCTGGAGTTGTGCCTCCAGTGTCCTTGACAGCCCACTCAACGAGAGTGCAAGCATCATCTGCACCCTTCCAAGAGCAAGTCCCTATATTGGACATCTGCAGGGCAGCTACCTGGTCATCCGTGCGTGCCTTCCCATCCCACCATGCCTTGATGCAGCCAGCCCGGGATGATGCTGGCTTTGGTAGAGTGGCGCTTCAAGGGTCACATCCATGAAAGCCTGCCCACCTCCGGAGACTCTGCTGGTGAGTTACCTAAATTGGGAATGGACATCAGCAATCATTCAAAGAAAAACAAACTGTTACTTACATTGTAAGTCTTGTTCTTCTTGATGTGTTGCTCATGTCCACTCCACACCTGCCCTCCTTCCCCTCGGTTGGAGTTCCAGCAAGAAACTGAGTGGGAGGGGGAGCTGGCAGCACCCATATGTGGGCGCATGTGCGCACCGCTGCAGGGAGTGCTAGAGCTGCCTTGAACAGGCACCACTAAGGGAAAAAGTTTTCCAGCACCAGTGTATGTGGCGAGCACAAAAACACCTAAATTGAGAATGGGAATGGACATGAGCAACACATCTTGAAGAACAACAGTTACAAGGTAAGTAACCATTCTATATCTTGCTTCCAGGACTAGAAGCAAATGCTGTGTCTGTGTTTCCTTTTGGAAATCTCCCTTTCCAGGGTCAGAGTCCTTATTTCTGAGCCTTCAGATTTTGGAACGTAATCTGCCACTTATGCAGGACTGAATATTGGTCTTAGACCCGTATAATTTTTTTTTTTTACTGGGGCTAGAGGTGAGAATTTCACATTTGGGTAAAAAATTATAAAAATGATCAGTGATTTGGGGTGACTTAGTTTGTGGGTGGCCAACTTGATACTTTTTAAAAAGTTGGATATTCAATTGGGTATGTTCTCAGCAGTGTATGAAAAAAATCAAGCCCTTTTTAGTGCATCTCAGGCTGGAAACCCAAAGTCAAGTTAGAAAATTTTGGCCTTGAGGAGAAACTCTGGCAGCATAGTGAAAATGGCAACTGACTGAAGCCGTTCAGAGGTGAGGAATGTTAGAAATAGTTCCAATGGATATGAACAAGTGGGTAGAATGGAGGTGAGTTAGCCAAAAGTGCCTGATAAATTGCAGATCCATATGACAGAGTGCAATTTATCAAAAAGATATCATTACCCAGTTTGTGTAGGTGTAACTAATTATCAGTGTCTAGACAGAGTATAAAGGAACAAAGATTTGAAAGGTTAGATTTTTTTTTTTAAATAGTGTATCACACCAGTCTAGGGATTCTGCCTGGTTCTCCAAGGGAGAACTGAGGTTTCCTGGGAATGACTGGAGCACAAATTCAATTGGAAAAACTGTAGAATCCTTTCAAGAATCAATTTTTCTTGACTGTAGATCAAACTTGTGTGTGTGATTTAGTTTATTGACAGTGAAACTATTCCAGTAGAGGACATTTAAACTGGAATGTCATGCAACCCAGCAAAGTTTTTTGTTTTCTTTAACTCCCATCTAGAAGCTGGGAGCCATCCATCTGTATATGATTTATGATGGATGCACACTCTGAAGAATGAAATAGCCAGTGAATAAAAGTAGTAGTGAGATAATGAAGTGAGGAGTGAGCTAACAGGTAAGCTCTCTTAACCTCCCCCACGGCACACAAATCTGAAATACTCTTGCAGGAAGGTTGCAACATAACACTACTTCATTTCTTAGAATTCAGAGAACAAGAACCCAAAAACAAAAACAAGATGCTCCCTAAGACAGAAGGGCACAACTCTTCCCTCGTGCTTGAATCTGGTTCTTTTCAAATTGACTCCAATCACGTTTTGCTACAGAGCCTACTAGTTGGCAAGCAAGATCAGTAGAGCACCCCACTCCTAAGCAATAACTTTAAATTCCAACATAGTCTTCATCTCACCCCAGTTATACCTGTCAGATTATTTCAGCTAGTAAAATTAGCAGCTAAGAGCACACAGTGAAATAGCTCATTGTGACCTCGACAATCCCAAAACAATTTAAAACATCTTGTAATTTGGCAAACTTTTAGCCAGGCAAATAATGTTTAATACTTTGAACTTGTACAGCATCTCCTATCCAAGGATGTTGAAACTCTGTACAATCAGGAATAGATGAAGTCTCCACAGCCCCAGAGGTGTGGCTATACTGGTATTAATCTCCATTTTGCAGATGAAGATTGCAGATAGTTGATTTGGGCAAAGTCACACAGGGCTAGACTGTAACCTTGCCCCCAATTTAGCATAAATGGTAACTGACATCTGCACCACTCCAAGAGCAGACCAAAGAATGAACTGTCCCTCCGTCACAATACCTTCCCTACTCCCCGTGGCTGGGGAACAAGTTCTTTCTTTTTTTTTTTTTGGTAGAGTATTTGACTCCATGCTGTGCGTTCCACTAGCTAGTCTGACAAATGAGATGGAGCCCAGGTTCTTCCCACTCCCTGTCCACTTGCTTGTAGGTGGGAGTATTGGGCAAATACCCTTGCTCTGCTCCCCATGGGACTGCTCAGATTGTGACTGGCCAAGCAGGAAATAAAGGTGGAGCAAGACCTTACTTTCATGGAAATCTGTAAAGGGGCTGTGAATCTAGTCCATAAGTTAGTGGCAGACTAGAACCAGATCTTCTGATTCCCACTGCTATGCTTTAGCCACAAGAATGTCCTTCGCTTTGTAGCTGGGGAAACCAGAGATGCTGTGCCTTGCCATATATCAGCACTATTTCAAGTTCCCCTGGATACTGCTCTGCATTCTACAGTACAATCTTAGAAAACAATTTTAATTATCTTCACCTTTTTCCTCCCTCCAAGCTCTTACATAGCTGCCAATCACTGTAGTATCTATTCAAGCTGAGGCAATTTAGTTCTTTAAGATTTTCAAATCAAGACAGTTATTATAATTCGAGATAGTGTGCATCAGAGATTTATACAAAATTATAGCTTGGGAAAAGTCATAAGTCACATTGTTTAACAAGATTTCATTTTGCAGTAAGACCTGTTGAGAACCATTTAACATTTGCCTAGGAGCTTATATAATAATCCTCTAAAATGGCTCGCAGCTCCTGCTTCTTAAACTCAGTAGTTCAAGGAGTGCAGGGAAGAGGACAGGAGAACGTCACTGTAGTTGCTTCTTCATTGAATCTTTCCTGCTTCATCTCCTGCAAAGGTAGGAGGTGCATTGGCATAGGTTCCTTTTAAACTTGCTGGCTCAGACTGATGTAATTTACCAGAAATATCTCCCTCCCCAGAGAGAATGTATAACCTCCCACCCTACAGTCAGACAATTTGCCCTGATTGTGAGAGTTTTCAACATCTCTTTCAGGATGCCATGAAAGCCAAGTTTTAAAGTGTAGTTCTTCTGTGGAAATTGACTTGATGAAAATGGCACCCTCTTGCTTAATAGAATATCTTTCTGGGGCTGACCATAGGCCACTGAAGTCAATGAAAGTCTTTTAATCAACTTCAGATATGCTCTTTATGTATACAGAGTCATATCTTCCAATTTACTGTCTTCCCACCCTCCCACTAATATCAAGGAGGAAAAAGGAACAAAAGATGGATTATATTCTGGCTAATGAATCAGAATTGTTGACTAAGCTGTGATTCCAGAATCTTTACCACTGGTGGTTCAGAAGCCAGAAAGAACTCCATTTGCTGTTCAGATCCCAGGTTGATTTTGCAACACTGCCCATTAGGGAAAAAAAAGTCTATCTAAAAATTGAAACAAACATGGAACCCCACAAAAAGTAACTCTCTCAAAAGAGATCTTCACCTTAAATTAGCATAGCAAGCTTGTTGGTGAAAAATTATTCAACTGTGTCATAGTCACCATATGCAAACTTCAAAAAATGCTAGACAGCATGGAAATCATGGAGCCATATTGCCACAACAGCTATCATAGAAGTGCAGCCTTTGTTACAGAAAGACCTGTAGTGGCATCAACTGGGATTGCTAATCTTTGCTACTATGTTTTACCTTTATATTATGTTGGAATCTCAACTGACCTTTGCCCCAAAATTGCTATCTGTGGCAATGAGGTGACTTTGGGAACCAAAACTCAGAACAAGAAAACACATGAGTATCTCCAGTGATGTAGCCATATTGCTATTTTGTTAAATTAAATGGTTATTCAGAGGTCTCCAAATGCATAGAGAAGTCAGCAAAACCTGGAAGTTTGTCATAGATTACAGCCTATGTAGCCTTCCTCAAGCAGCATCCCTTGTCAGATGGCAGCCAAGTACTTGTACAGGGAGCTTTGCCTTTTCCTCAGCCTCCTAATTACACCTTAAACATTTAAGGAGACTTTCAGAACACATTGTATATGTTTATCTAATGTTGAGTTGCTTTTATAGGTAGGTCCCATGACTCCTACTTTACAGTCAGGGAAACTAAAATGACTGCTATGGAAGAATCAGGTTACTTAAATGAAGGGACACTTCTTTAAAAACCTCAGTTTCTTTAATTCTCCCTGACTAATGGCAGCCATTAGGCAGATATTGCATAAAAACCCTGTTTATTTATAGACACATGGGATCCTGATTCTGCACTCCTTTAGACCTGTGTAAAGCAAAAGTAATTCCTCATCAGTGGAATTAAATTAGACTACTGTAAAACTGGTGTAAACCTGGGGAGAATCTGACCTACAATCTTGGGTGTGTGTAGTCAAAGTCCCTTTTCGTATAAATTGGTGTAAAAGTCATTGGAGTTTCACTAGTTTACATCAGGAGAGAAATTGGCTCCTATTTAAAGTCTTCAGGGGAAAAAATAACTCCCATAACAAAGGTTCTTTCCATTCTCTGTTCCTGTCTCATCTCTTCCTTCCTTGTTCTGCCCAGTGCTCAGACATTGGTCCAGACTCTTGAGAGAAACTTTCATTCTCAGAACACGTACATATCCCTGGGAATATTACCATATGGTGTCAGCAACTTTTTTGGACCCCACTTCTGGACCAAATCAAATTTTCCAGAGACTTGGATGGTGGGATTTTCTGTAGCTCATCTTCCCCCCTCCCCAGTTTTAAATGCTCATTTTTCACAGTAGGCCTTGCTTCACTTAATCAAGAGTATGTAAAGATGGAAAGGGGCTTTTCTACCAGTGCAGATTTTATAATAGATGCCTATTATTCAAAACAAGGAAGGCAGTTTTATAAGGCCTGCGAGTGCATATTTCCTAGTATGCTGCTTCTTAAATTACCAGGAATGCAAAAATAACCAATAGTTTGACCTCTTAAATCACAAATTGGATAGGCTTACCATTAAAGTACACTGTAAATGTGTTTCCCATTATTTAGCTCATTTAGCATGTTCAGCAATGAGCATTCGGATGTTTTGTATATATTTTTTCCACAGAAGGCATTTGATGACTGTCCAAGCCATGGGGCTGTTTAAAGGACTAGAGTACAACTGGCATAATGCTAATAAGTCATCATAAGCCATCTAGATGCAGAATAAGGTAGACAGAAGATGTAATTGGCTCCCATCATTGTGTTTATACTGAAGGTTTGGGTGGCAAGGTACTCAACATATTCAGTATAAAAAAAATCTCTCACTGTTTATACATTAAGTATAACTATAGTATATACTATGATCTGTGTGTAATGTCTATTTATACTTACAACTGAGATGAAGTTTATAGTGGGTAAAATTGCCTCATGAATTGAAAATAGTGTCCAAAATTGAGATAATCCCCAAAAGTATATCAGATATGACTTCTGTCAAAGTGGAAATAAATTTTTCTTAAATTTTTCATTAATGTGGGGGATTTTCAAAAACACTTAATGTTTATCTAACTCTTCTCCTATTGCAATCAGTAGTAAACAAAGTTTTGAAAAATCCCACCCTAAGCATTCAGGTACATTTCTCTTTTATTACACCCTACAAGATTCTTATCTGTCTGTGTACTACATTTCCACTTTGTCCTTTGCTTTTGACTTTTCACTTTTAAGACTTTGGCAGCTTGTGAATCTGGCTCTCTGCTTCTTGCGGAGATAGTTGCAGCTTGGGCTCTCCAGGCCAAAGCCATCCCTAGGGTATGGTGAATGAGGGTGACCACTGTGGGCCCTGTGCTCTGGGGGGCCTCGTGCTCTGACATCATAGCAGTGGTGTAGCTATGGGTGAGCCTGAAAGCAGGCCCACCCAGGAAGTTCTGCTGCAGACTCTCTGCTAAGCTACCTTGGCAACTGGAGCATCGGGTAGCTTAGTGATTCTCAGCTGGTAGCTTCCTGAACTTTCGGTAGCCAGAAGCCTGAAGTTCGGGAAGTGACCGGCTGAGAATCACTAAGCTGCCTGATGCTGCAGTTGCCTAGGTAGCTTAAGTGGAGCGTCAGCAGCAGCGGGAGCAGCCCGGCTTGGCCATGATTTGCACCCTATGCAGATTGGGGCCTGGGGTGCGCAGCTGCCAGCCAGTCATCCCTGGTGGAGGTGGATGTGATTTGCCCCAGGCCCTGTACCTCCCTAGGGATGACCCTGCTCCAGGTGCTCCCTGCCCCAACCTCCAGCAGCACAGTATAGAACTATTTTTAGTGTGCCAGTGGGAACCGGCTCACTACCAAATGCAATAGAGGTGTATCCTTAGAGGCCATGCTATTGCCATTCCCCTTGCCTACACAACCTGCGCGCACGCATGTTTCAGTTGAGAATGCCTTTATAAACCTGAACGCTGACAGTCAGGGGGCTGAGAAGCAGTCTCTGCTTCCCATTCAACCACTCCAAAAAAAAGGATTCCAGCTTCCCATTCAACCACTCCAAAAAAAAGGATTCCATGGCAATAGTTCCGCTGTGGCTTTGGATTTTCGTGGCATGGAAGTAGTATGAGATATACTGAAATGTATTCATACACCTACTGTAGAGTTACTACCTGGATGGTGGACTGCCTTCTTGGTTCTAGGGCTAATTATATCAATAAGATTTTTAGATATCCCAATGAATTTGTGGATTTCCCATTGATGATTAGAACTAACAATAGTACAGGAAGAGAAATTGACTTGGGATGGAAACATTGCAGCTCATTTTTTCAGAGAGCCTTTCAGTACTAAGTTGAATTAAACAGAGAAGAATGATATTGGGTATACTAAACAATGAATGTAGAGGGCAAGGCTTTGTCTATATGGACAGTGTGAGACAACCTGTGGTTTTAACTCCATAGTGCTCTAGCCTGCTGCATGACTGTGGATCCTACCGCTCGGAGTAAAGGTTCTCTAGTACACATTGATCAATGTTTCAATACTGTTTAAAACTGGCAAACCATATTAAGTGTAGATAAATAGGGAGGGGAGAGGAAAAAAGGAACACTTTCTCCTAACTCAAATGATCTGGGTCCAGATTTACCAAGGTATTCCCATTGATTTCAATGAGAGCTAGGCATTAACCTTCTAGGTGCTTTTGAAGATCCCCTTACCTGTTTTTCGTGCATCTTTAGCTGCCCAAATACCTTTGAAAAGTCTGCCCCTGGTATACATTTAGAACTTTGGAGATCAAGGCAGGAGACAATTGTAAAGCAACAGATGAAGGCCATGGAGAGTATCAACCAGAGCTGTGCGCATTGACAAGCTGGGTTCTGTAACACAGCAGAGATGAGTTCTACTGCAATCAGAAAATCTCACAAAAGCTTCAGGTAGATGTAAATCCAGAGATTTTAATTGAATGAGTTTAATATACACAATGGTCACCACAAAAGAATATTGGTTGAGGTCTTGCTGGCTGCTTTAGCCTAGGAATAAGGCTCTTTATTGCCACCTCCCACCTATCAGGAAGGCTTTGCCCTCTTGCTCTCATAAGTGAAATTACAGTGATTGGAACTTTTTTCTGCTGTCTCCAGCGTGTTCCATAAACAGCACCATTTGCCTTTCAACAGCCAAGTGCATACTTGACCACCATTCTGCAACTGCTCAGGAGATAGAAGGAAGGAACATTTTAACTGTCCAAGCTGATTGTGTATAGCTTCGTTAGTGAGGGAGAACTGGGTCTCGCAGAACAACTAGACCCACCTCTAAACCATTAATGTCCACAGAGCCTCTGTGGGGAAGCTATCCTTTCCTTTAATTTAACTAGGACTGAGTTCCAAAAGATCCTAGCAGTATGGACCCTCCCATACCATGCTGCATATATATGCCTGTAAACCTGTCATGGTGATCCACCTGTCCTTGAAGCATCAGAGAGACATGCTGCCTTCTATTTATCAATTCTGCACCCTGGTGGCAGAGTGGGGAAGAGAGGAGGTGCGTGGCAAATGACAGAACCCATGCACTCAATACAGTTAGGAACTTCATGCATGCAAAGCCATCAGCGATCTCCTGAGCAGTACTCAACTTTATGACCCAGTTAGACAGCATCTTATCATTGTCGTATCAGACCAGCAAAAGAACGGCACCAACAGTTGATCTCCCCATGCCAAACTGATTGGCTGCACACTAGTAGCCTTCTGGGATGGCCAGCTTCCAAAGGACCATGGTGAAGCATTCCTCCACAAGTGAAGAGCACCTCATGTGGGTATGCTGTTGCTAAAGGGGTGAATTCTGCACAGAACTCCAAAAAAGAGAGTCCTTTCTATTTTGAAGTTCTCAACACTGCTGGTCATCCCAGCTCTGCAAAATGATCCTCTGCTGCCAATTGACACTGGTTTTCTGGACCCAGAAATGGTGCTGAATGCTATGTAGGTGATCAAGGACTCAGTCCTCTGGTTCCAACAACTGAGCACACTTCTGTTCTTCCACGTCCTCCAGCTGCCACTGCTTGAGTGTTCTTCTGCTGTCACCACAAAAGAATATTTTTCTGCTCCCACATCATCTACTCAGTTGTGCGACAGGTGAAGTCCAGTATTCAATTCATCTGGCTTTGAGCCCAAGCATTCTGTGCATACCCTCATTTGTCATGATAGAGCGTTGTGGGGTCCATGTTGGCAGATAGCAATTTGAACAGGGCATGGGGCACCCCTTATTTAATTTTTGGGGCAGATGAATGGAAACTGGGTTTTGTGTTTTTTAGTTTAAACTCAGCTGGCTTCCCACAATTCAAAGAAAGAAATCCCTGCATGCATGCTGCTCAGCAACAAAGTAGAGGACCATTGGATATCCATGGAGAACACTACTTCCTCAGTTCACCGCAAACTGCTGTCATGTCACACAGTGCAAAGTGAAACTAGAACAGCCATTCCGGGTGCATGCTCTTGGTGTGACTCATGTACCGCAGGTTGCCTGACATGCTTCAAAAAGCTTTTCATTAAGCTCCTGTGTAGATACATCCTAAGTATAAGACAGGGTAGGGATACAGGCCGACTGATGAGTGAGTACAAGGAAACTACCAGAATGCTAGGCAGCGGTCTCAGCACACCACAGCTTAACTGTTGTCAAGTTTTTATAGTCTCATTGTGTAAAGTAGTGAGAGTGATCCATCACAAAGGTTAGGTACTTCAAGATCTATGGTAAAAAAAATTCTATATAATACTTCAGTACAAATAGGCTGTTATGACAGAAAAGATCATTAACACACCTTGCTGGTCTATTAGTGCCCAGATATCTAACAGTCTGAAACATACTTTGGTGGCCACTAGCAGGTAACAATGTATCGAACTCATAGGTATGACTGATCAGTCATTGTTCCATGAATATCAAATCACTAATTTGTGTTTATTACAACAAGCACAGAAAGTCTCATTGTTTTCTGCTCTTCATGGCACAAAATTTCTCTGGGCAAAGACATTTCCTATAGAAGCCTATCAAACTTCTTCATTAGCATCCTAGTCTATAACCATTTTCATATTACACAGAGGAACAGAGGATTATGCAGTTTATCTTCACTAGACAAGACTCCACCACTGAAGATACTTTAGCCAACAGAAAACCAAACTTCTCTAGAGACACTGAATATATTAGTTAAAAATAAAGGTGCCACAAAACCTCTGCTCTTTAGGTTGTTGACCAGATACATGTGACAAGTAGCAACTGGGCAAAGAGCCAAAATAATGAAAAAAAATCCCTGGGAATCCATAACTAAAAAGATGGCAAAAGCTAGAAAATGAAGGACAGAAACCACCCCCCACAAAAAGAGCAAAAGGAAAATATGGAAATAAGGCCACAAATGTACAAGGACCACAAGTGTTCAGTGCAAGCTAAAAAGCGTCAGTGACCAGAAAAAGTGAAGAAAAGCAGATTGGGGAGAATATGCCAATTTCGTATGTTCCCCAGGCAGCCTCCACTTATGGGCTCTGATGATAAACACTTGAATTTTAAAGTCTCCCTCTACCACTTGAAACCTCTGAGTGAGTAGGTGGCATATACCACCACCACCTAATTTCCCTTGGGAGGAAATATCCCATACTGTGGGAGGACAAGTCACAAGACGGGCAAAAGGAAGTGTAATTTACACTTTTGTGTCCCAACAAATATGAATCAAGCCAAACATCTGTCAGTACCAATCCTTGTGGGTATGAGCTAATGATGAGTGTTCATATGCTTTATGCAATTTCTTGGGGGCTGGTGGGTGGGTTTTTTTTTTTTTTTTAAGAAACTACTCAACAATTCCCTTTGTAGCCAAATACATTAATGCATAGAGTAGTAGTGTAATCTAATATTTCTATGAGACAAAGGAAAGCAATGTTTTTTTCCTAGGAATTTAGCAGAATGTAGTATCACATTGATATACACTAGGTTCATACTTTCTCCCAGAGAGAGAGAAGACAAGGGACTAATAACAGATGCTAGATTGGGTATCAGCCTCTTATGATAATAAAAACAACATTGAAAGTTTCAAGTGGGGAAGGTCTAAACACAAAAAGTGTTGGAAGATCTGGTTGAAAATTAGTATTAAACCTCATGTGGAGGGAAAGGGAGGTGAACTCTTTTCCATAAATCATCCAGATACTTAATTTGATATCAGACATGAACCTTAACATGTGTCATATAATCTCATTTAATACACCTGGGTCTTATTAAAATTATGTGAGCCAAAGACTGCAATGATTTAGACAAGTCTGAACAAGTCCTTTGCAAGGCAGGAAAATGTACCTTAGGTTATAGTGGTCTCACTTAAATTGTTTTACTATTGTGAAAGTTTCTACCAGTTCTACAATGGGCACCTACTGGGAGTGCCCATTACGATCAGTGGAAAAACTCCCATTGACTTCAGTGGGTTTTGGATTAGGCCCTAACTGTATAAGAAATCTTTCAAAAGTTTTCAAAACTTTAAGCTCTAGCAAGAGTGGGGCTTGTTGTCCAAATGGAGAATGAAATCTAAAGACCCCAGCTCAAAACGTTACATGAATAAATGTAAAAGATACTGTTAATCCAAGTACATCTAATATGCTGGCACAGTGATTGGGAAAAGAAAAATCTGATTAAAATGCACAACAAAAAACCCAAGAAGAGCTAGATTTCTTGAAAGCACAAATGTCTGAGCCCTCATGTAGTGAGCAGGCCTTGGATAAGCAGATAGGAGAACAAGATGACTGCAAATTGGAGGAAATTCTACAAAAACTTTTATCCACAGCTGAACAACTACTGCTCAATTCCGATAGTCTGGTTTTACCTCACTAACTCTATTATCTTGTGGTGTTACTCCTGATTTATGTCATGTAAGTTAGATCAGAATCAGGCCCTACATGCTCTCCTTAGATTCAGAAAGCTAAATAAACTGGAGAAGCAAGTCAATAGTCATAAGGAACACTGATGACTAGAGAAGACTCAAAATGAGAGGAGAGGGTGAAATGGTCCAGTAACAAGCAAATTATAAAAAAAATTTTTTCAAGTAATCAAAGCATGGAATGACATCTAGAACAGCTTGAAAATTACTCAAGGAATTCAAGGAACATTGGAATGGCAGGCGTTCATGCAAAGAGAAAATTGCTGGATCCTGTTCTGTTTGCTAAGAGTTTTCCAACTACATTGCTCAGGAGAGGACAAATATAAACTTCACTTCCCCTCTAAACACATTTGTTTGTTTTTTAAACCAGCACAGCCTTCTGCCTCAATTGTGGCTTTTGGGGGTATGTAGTAAGGTGTTCTTAAAGGATTCCCAACTATCATTCACATTTTTCTGGTTAAATTCTTCCTCCCAGCTGACTTGGCTCAATTGTTTTTAACTTGTGAAATTGGCCCTATTAGAGTACCAAGTATATAAATCACTTGTCTGGAATTTGTGCTTCTTGAAAATTATGAATAGCATTAAGTCATGATCACTTGTACCTAAAAAACCATTAGCTTTTAGTTCTGTGATCAGTTCTTCTTTATCTGTTAGGACAAAATCTAACAAAGAATTCCCCTGTATTGGCTGCAACACTGATTTAGGAAGTATCTATAATGTTTAGAAATTCCACAGATGTTTTAATGGCAGCACGAGTCCTCCAGCATAAGTCACTCAAATTGAAATCACTTATGATCACATCTTTTTCCCCCTACAAGTTGTAGATAGTTATGTAAGGAAGGAGTCCTCCTATTCCATAGTGTGATTTGGTGGACCATAGCAGACACCAACTAGTACCACATATTGTGCTTTTACAGTGGATGTATGATTGTAGGTTGACTTTTGAACTACAGCTCAGCTGACAATGACAGCATTTATGGGAGCAGCCTCCACAAGCTGTTCTAATTCACAGAGAAATTCTGTATTGCCCTGTATAGTAGTCAATGCCTTTTTAGCACTCCCTTGGGGAGAAGATAGGTGCTGCTCCTGTGTCAGAATCTGGGGCACAACCCTCCAGCTGTGATGTTGAGGACATCTGCCACCTTACAGGGAGAGTCAAAAAATCCAAACCAATATGCCTCTGTAGCCCACAAAGAGTTTAAAGGCCTTCAGGAAGTTAAAGAGAAATTTTAAGAAGTACCAGCACTTTTCCTTTGTAAGAGGGCCAAGCTCTGAAGTGTTTTCATTAGTCAGCAACCCCTTCTTCTAGGGGCCTGGTATCCACTCCTTCCATACTGCCCCTGCTTTGAGTAGTGATCCTCCTTTTTAAGGACCTGCCTATCTCAAGGCTTGACAGATTTCACAGGGGCACTGGGTTGGGGCTGATTGTTCCCAGAGGAGTTCTTTAACCCCCTCCTGACTGAGATGGGGGGGATCTGCCTCCACCACACCCTGATTCAGCAAAGCATAGAGGCAGAGTGCCCACTGAATTAAGCCTTCCTTGTTAATATCTAATACTGGGTCAATTCTCTTATGCATATGATTGTAGAAAGAGTGATTGCAGACCACCACCATATCAAGAGAAAGCTAAGGGGTGATCTGATCACAGTCTACGTACCTACATGGGGAACAAATATTTAATAATGGGTTCTTCAGTCATGGAGAAGAAGATTTAACAAGATCCAACGGCTGAAAGTTGAAACTAGATAAATTCATACTGGAAATAGGATGTACATTTTTAATAGGAAGGGTAAATAATTAACCATTGCAACAATTTACCAGTGGTTGTGGTGGATTCTCCTTCACTGGCAATTTAAAAATGGCAATTGGATGTTTTTCTAAAGGAAATAGTCTACTTCAAACAGGAAAAAAATTCAGGGAAATTCTATGGCTGTGTCATACAGGTGGTCAGATTAGGTGATCGCAATGATCCTTCTAGCCTTGGAATCTGTGATTAATTTGAAACATATGTAGTTCTGTTGATTCAGGAGGGAATACTTGCACGCTTAAAGGTAAGCAAATGCATAAGTGCTCTGGTGAATCAAAGTCTACGGGCCACAAATGGGTATAATTTGAAAGTTATCTCCTTGCTATATATTTCTCCATTCCATTGTAGTATTGAGAAATTCTTATGTACCAAAGTAGTTTAACAAACGTAGTTTTTACAAGTTCACACCATCATGAATTTGTATCCTGGATCATAAGTTACGAGAAACTTGATAAAGTTCTGAGGAAAGGGGGGAGGGTCATAGTGGATCACAAACTAATGAGTCAGTGTCACACAAAACACCCTGGGCTATATTAGCTGGCGCATTGTAAGCAAGACAAGTAGTAATCCTTCTGCTCTAGTCTGTGCTGATTTGGCCTCAGCTGATGTGTTGTGTCTAGTTCTGGGTGTCACATTTCAGGAAAGATGTAGACAAGTTGGACAAAGTCCAGAGAAGAGCAACAACAATGATTAAAGGTCTAGAAAATATGACCTACGTGGGAAGATTGAAAAAAAACTGGGTTTGTTTAGTCTGGAGAAGACTGAGTGGGGACATGATTAAAATTTTTAAGTACATAAAAGCTGCTACAAGAGAGGGGAAGATTGTTCTCATTAACCTCTGAGGACAAGACAAGAAACAGTGGGCTTAAATTGCAGTAACAGCAGTTTGGGTTGGACATTAGAAAAAGCTTCTTGTCAGGGTAGTTAAGCACAGGAATAAATTGCCTAGGAAGATTGTCCAATCTTAAATCTCCAATCTTTCACAGACACCTATCAGGGATGGATCAGATAAATGCAGGAGACTGGACTAGAAGACCAAGGCCCCTTCCAGTCCTAAGATTCTATGAAAGACCAGGCAATCTGATCATTAAATTATAGATTCTAATTCATAAACTTATAATATTTCAGTTTGTAAATCCACTAGCATATTTTGGTTACCATATTTTTTAAGAGCAACTGTCAAATTAAACAAAAAAGGACCCAAGCACACATCAGGCAAAACCTTAGGAGTTTAAAGAGGTTAGATTGTGACGTGCATTACACACAAATACAGAAAATAAGTATACTTTTAACGTACCTAAACGTTACATTTTTAAACACATAGTTATAATGCTGGGACATATTTTCAGATTGCCTTAAATCTATATGAATTTGCCACACTTTCCATATATAAATGGGAATACTGTACATCTAGCTTCCTGATTTGCATGCACGAATGCTTCTTAGCATGTACAAGTGTTCACTATTTGTGAACAGGTTTTATGCAATTTAGGAGATGAAATCAAGAACCCACTTCTGAAAAAAAAATCTTAACGTTCTGCTATGCCTTTAAGCATAATCCCTTATTGAAAAGAGTGTTGAGAGATGTATTGAGTTACACTAGTGCAAAATTTGGGAGAGGAGAAAATCAGATACAGAGAGTTCACGGTAGTGAGAAGGATGTACATATGTACATGTGCAAGGGGTTACGAGTTTCTTCCACTTTATATACATCAATTCTGAGTTTGGTCTACAAGGTTCAAAGATTTATCAAAGAGGATGCTAAAAATCTAACTAATTCATTATGCAGTAGTCTAATTTATCTGGTTATCTTATGAAATTCTCTTTTCTACAAAGATGAGTTTCAGTATTGAAGCTATGGCCCCATTGATGTAAGCTTTATATGCCCCAAGATGCAACATTTTAACCAAAAGAATTTAAAATTTTAAATCTAAATACTTTGAGTTATTTACTTTTATGTAAATATGTTCCAATTTATCAAAACATTTATCCTCAAGAAGTAACCAACCTACTCAAGGATGTGTTAGAAAAGAATTAAGCATGTGTAATTTTAAAAGTCTTAGGCTCTACATTGACCTATTCTACATGTTTCCCTTTCAATTGTCTTTAAGTAGCACATAGGATACATCTTATTTTCTACATTAGGATAAATCATGTAAGTACGCTCTGTAGTTTAAGTATAATTAGCCAACATTCGATTTAAGATTATTCAGTCCACAGAATAGGGTATGTTAAATAAACCCAAATGTATTTTATAAGATTGAGTAACTAATGTTTGAAAGAAACAGTATGAGACAATCGAGTACATACTTCTGGGAAGTTAATGACAGCATATGAAATAATCAGTTCATCAAAAAAGAGAAATCATGATAAAATGGATATTTAAATGTAAATCCTCTAGCTCAGCTGATGGTTCATAATCGGCTATTGCGTAAACAATAGGTAGAAACTTTCATTTTATTTCAAATAAGGTCAAACGATGATGTCAGAACTCTGCTGATTTATATCAGTTGAGGATCAGATTCATAATTTGTTCTAGAATTGCTGGTTCTATTTGAGGCATAGTGTTGGCAGGTAGGAAGCTCTGACAAAAGTTTGCTTTGTGAATTTGGGCAACTAATTTAATTTGACCTCAGTTTCTGAACTGGCAAAATGAGGTTGATAATACTTATCTACATCCCAGATGTGTCAAAACGTTGATTAAATATTTCTATTATCTGTTGCTTTTATGTTCAATGGTATTGTATTAGAACAGCACTATGAATCACCACTTAATCCATTTTACATTTGGACTATAGCTCCGTTAGCCACTTCTATAGAATGTACTCTCACAAAACGTACATATGCTTATATTTTTTTTTGTTGAAGCACAACTGAGGCTTGAGACAATTATTCATTGGCCTATATAGTCAGGTCATATCACAGCATATAGATCCAAAACAATCTCTTCATTCAGTAATCTTGATAGTTCAGTGGTAAATATTTTTTCCCCAAGCTACTGCTTTATACAGCATTTGCAAAATTTGAAACCCAAGAGCTTCTATAGGATGCAAACAGATTGTTTTAAAAGCAACATTTAATAATCTAAGCCATTTATAATGGTGTTACCAAGATGGAAAAAGAGCACAGTGAAACCTGTTTTAGCTTTCTCATATATTCTTAGATATTTCCAGTTCAGAATTTCTCCATTAATATTATTTATGAAGTATTCAAAGTAATATATTTTTTTATTTCCCAAAACATACTTTGGGGATTCAACATTTTACTTGTCAGTGCTCATTCTAGTGAATATACTTTTCCTCCAGCTAACTTCTAAGGTTCTTGGATAATAGCTTTCACTTGTAAATACTTGTATCTGTAGCCCTGAGCTCTTTCCCCCATTAAAAATGAAATTGTATTCACAAATAGGTCAGCCAGGCAAGTTTCCACACACTGGTCCGCCCATGTATGTCAATTCTGACTCGGGGCTTGACTTCATTACAAAGTGTTATCGTATCAGAATATGACTATGCAGAATTGAGCTAGCGCTCATGATAATGGCCGTGGCTTTGTGGCCAGTATATACAAGAATAAGTTGTGGCCAGTTTCTTGTCAGCTACTTTTGATTAAACTATCCCAGGACTTGGGTTCAGCTCTGGACAGCGCAGATTGTTAAACTCTACTTGTCCAAGTTCATGGTATGTACCTCAAAATAACGGTGTAATTGGATGTTAGCTAACTATGCTCTTGACAGTTGTGATATATTTTTATAATAAAGACAATATAGAGGACATCTCTAGGAATGAATTCATTCTCCAAGATGATTCAGTTACTGGCTGCTTTGCTAAGTCTCCTTTAAAGAAGAATGCAGAGACAATTTTGCTGTTGATTTTTGATGCATCTACATATCCATTGAGAAATACTGAGAACATAATTTCATAAAGGTCAAACTTCTAGATTATTTTGGTAACTACCAACCCAGAAAAGAGCAGGATATATAGACTAGCCATGTAAACTGTATGGATAATGGTGTACAATAAGTGGGAAAATATGGCAAGGTGTAAATTTGGAAGATACATGAGAATTTGTTGACACATTGTTAACCCCTTTGATCTACAATCCAGGCTCCAGACTAATTTGTCTGGTTGAGAAATTAGTTTATAAAAATGGCTTGTGACCCTACTTGTTTACTTACTTGAATAGCCAGAACAAAAAGATCTGTAGATGTAACAGACAAAACCCATGAAGCAGTGAATAGTTGAAACATCCATGAGCTACTAAAGTTATGGGAGTGAGGTCTAGAAGAGAGAAGATCTATACTGCTCACTGTTTTTGTATTCTTAGCATTTAGAGAAAGACTCTCAAACAATTTAAATTTAGGTATGTATGTGAGGAGGAAGATAGGTTACAGTAGAAAAATATATTCTATAATTAGTTTCTGAAGATACTGATTAGAGGAACAAACCTTTAGTACCGATCAACTTTATCTTTCTTTTGCAATGGAAAAAGGACTGGAGTCAGCAGACTTTTGAAAAGTCAGACAACGCTGGGTGTAGTCTGGGAATTCGCAGCGTACATAGGACTGTATAGCGGTCCTGTCTGCTACAGTCTTGCTGAAATACACCAGTGAAAGTAAGCAAAAACTGTAAAAAGTAGTCAAATAATGTAGTCGAAAATTGGACAGAACATTTGATCAACAGCCCTGCACTGGAAATATCTTATTCATAAGGAATGAACGATAGTTCAGATTGCATGAGACATTTCACTAAAATGCACAGAGTTAGTGCAGTCAAGTCAAAGCACATTACCAGAAACTCACTCATTTCCCCCTCCTTTGGAAATAAAATTCAATAAGTAGCATCTACTCCAAGCACACTACTTCCAAGCCCTTGATCCTAAGCTGGATCACCAAATAGGTCTACAGTTTCAAGCATGATTCCTTGCCCACAGTGAAGCACTGAACATCAAATACTGATGTACAGAAAAAAAGCCCTTTAAAGCCACGTATGATAGAGGAGAAAAGAACAGTTTCTGGTTCTGCACGGGACAATGGACTTGGTTACTGTATGGAGACATACTAAATCTGACTATGCAATGTGCTCAAGCAGGCAGTGGAAGTATGGATTTTACAGTATGAAGATTACTGGGGAGAAAAACTTACTAGGGTTGGATGAAGGTTTTATTCTGTTGCCATGTTTAAGCCTTTTTTCCCCCATGCAGGGGATGTATTTTGCATCATGACATAATAGTTTTGTGTTGCTATGGAAGTGCATAATGTTGTTTTAGTTGTCCTAGAAAACATAGAAACAGTGCCTGATAGTCAGTGGCTGTCATACTGTGACTCAAGACAAACAACTGTATTTTCTGCTGTTCACCAAAAAGTTCCCATAAGGTCAGCATTTTGCCCTCTTTTATACCTGCAATAGTAGAGAATTTTTATGACTATTTGGACTGTACTCTGATGCCAGCCAAAATATACTAAGCACGTTTCACATAGTTGTTATGATCTCTGTCCTAGGGAGCTTGTCTAGGAGATCAACTCAGACAATCACTTGCTTAACTTTAACATTTAAGTAGTCCCATTGAAGCCAATGAGATTCCTTATGTGCTTGAAGTTAACTACATGCTTAAATCCTTTGCTGGACTGGGGCTTAATTGAAGTAAATGAATGCTGTAGTCATTTGAAAATGAGGCTTTGTAACTATCACTTGTTTTAAAAATGGAAAATGATGTATAAGCTTTCTGTGACCTCCACCTCCCCAACCACAACTCAACTATGAGTTAAATTATAAAAATGTAGATGGAAGGAAGAGACCCCTGAGACTGAATGCCAGCTACTGCGGAAGTGTGTATAGGTTGAAGCATAGGTCCAGTATAATCAGAAATTAAACATTTATGCCTTTAGCCCATCCAGTGTGGGTTAGACTATTTATGGACTAATTGTGAACCCATTTTACTGATAGTGTTGACTAATTACTCCCAATAATTCTATTGACTCCGTGAAACTGCTTGTGAGAATGAATCCTCATTAATGTGAGTAGGGATTCACAAATTAGGCCTCAAATAGGCCAGTGAGAAAGTAGGACAAGGTAGTTGTGTGTGCATGAAAGAGTTCTCTTATACTTAATATGGTTTGTTTTTTCCTTCTTCATCAGTTGTTTCCTTTAGTATTTGAAATTATTCCTTTAAAATTCTTAACCCAGCAACCATTTTGGTCTGTTTTAGGTTGTTATAAATGTGTATGGGTAGGGTTTTGTGGCCTGCCTTGTGCAGGAGGTCAGACTAGATTATCATATTGGTCCCTTCTGACCTATGAGTCTATGAGTCTAAGTGCCACATGGAATAAATGGTCACCCAACTAAAGCATTCTAAGAAGCCTCTCCCAAAGGGGATATTTTTAATTAAAAACAGTATTCAAGGGTTGTGTTATTCAGGTAAACTGACTGCCTAGGAGACAAATTACAAACTGGAGAAAGTAATAACACCTCTTTTCTTTTAAAGTGTGTGTCAGTGGGGGAGAGGGTACAGTTCTTGTCTAACTCTTGAGAGACTTCTGGGTGTGGACGACATTTCTGGCTGTAGTTCTCTATGGACTCAGCGTTGGGTGTCAATAGCACGCAGCACAGTACATCTGCAATTTTTGGCCTAGGATAGTTTATTTCATTACTACATCTTCTTTTGGAAGTAGAGTGAATCTGCTCTGTAGGGGAGAAGTCCA
This sequence comes from Mesoclemmys tuberculata, assembly GCA_007922155.1. Lineage (NCBI taxonomy): Eukaryota > Metazoa > Chordata > Testudines > Chelidae > Mesoclemmys > Mesoclemmys tuberculata. The sequence continues at coordinate 8,469,780 of ML675617.1, read as the reverse complement.
GGGAACCTATTGTGCCAAATGGAGTTGTATTCAGTGCATAACCGCACAACATTCAAACCATCTCAATGAGGACTGAATTCAGTTTGTCAGATTTTTCAGCTCTACTGTATTTAGTTTTTTCCCAATATGGTATGATAAAGCAATTTTTGATTAAAGACATTTGATAATTGAAGTTCTGATGCAGTTGCCTTTGTAACCATTGAAAAAGTGTTTTGAAGAAATGATGTTCTCAAATTATAGGCTTGTTTCAGAATTCATTTGAGTTATACTGGTGTAAATTAGTGTAGTGAGATCAGAATCTGGCCCAGTATTTGGAAGTGCTTAATCACATTGGTCAGCTCTTTTTGGTACAATTTATCTTTGATTTACAATATTTATACCTAGGATGAAATTCTAGTAAGACTCCTATTGACAAATCATGGCTTTGTTTATGGCTTGATCCAAATATCACTGAAGTTAATGGATACTCGAGTATTCAATTTGTGCCAGGGCTGAACCCCAGCACCTCTAGAGCTGGCAGTTCATAGTCCTGGCAGCTCTGGGCTTGGCACATCACTCAAGTTGCATGAGCCCCAGTACCTCTTTCTTTACAAATTAGCAATGGGAGGATCCAAGTGCTTATCAAGGGACTTTGGATCATACCCATAAATATGACTCCAGGGACTCACTTCTCCCTCCCAACCTTCCTCTAGATAACTATCCTTACCTTCTCCCACCCAGCTCTCAACATGTTTTTATCATGCCATCCCATGTTTGGAACTCCCTCTCACTTCTCATGAGCCAAGAACCATCCTTTTTCTCCTTGGTAGCCCTCTTTAAAGTGTGTGAGGGAGAAAGGGAGACACCCTCCCCACCATTTCTTTTCATCTACAGTTCCATATTATTATCCTACAAATTCTTCCTTAAAACCCTTCTTTGCCATGATGCTTGCAAAAAACTTAAGTTAGGCTGCTAGTGTGCTGAGACCAGTCCATCAGGCTGACCCATATTGTTTCATTGTTTCCTTGTACTCCCTCTGCCGCCTCTCCCCCCCCCCCATCATCCGTTGTTACTTGTCTTTGATAAGAAGTTCTTTAGGGCAGGGACCATTTTTGTTCTTGTCTTTGGACAGTACCTAGCACAGTGGAATCCTAGACACTACATTAATATAAAGAATGACATATGCACCCCTTTGTGTTTTGGGGCACTTGCCTGTGGATCTATGGAACGATTAGTTTAGATTACAAGCTTTTGGGGCAGGGAACTTTATATTGTATCTTTATCAAGTACTGAATCTACTTCTATTTTTCTTCCATTACATCTACTAATGCCTGATTTTTCCTCTAAGTTTTCATTATTGAATTTTAAAGAGCCATTAGTAGAGATTCATAGTGAAAATGTAACATGCTTTAGGTAAAATAATGCAATGCCCTTCCCAAACTAGGGAAGATTCCTATTGCGGTCAAAGAGAATTACTCATATTATGCATGGGGAAGAATCAGATTCAAGAATATTTATGAGATCATGCCTTCCTTATTGTTTTCTATTCATTTCTGGACACCTCTAGAAAGATGAAGAGTTGGAATGAGTTTAAAGATGAACATCCAGAATGTTTGAGGGGCACTAGGGAGTGACTTACTGTACAAGAAGAGATTACAAGAGTTAAGTGTAGACTGGTTCAGTGATGATTAAGGGTGACAACCTACAAATATTTGATGGGTATTCATAGGATGGAAGAGAAATATTTGAAGAATACAAAAGGATAAGAGGGAGCAGAATAAAATTAAGGAAAAATTATTCGCTCAGGGGATATTCTCCAAGATAAAGGGTTAGAAGCCACCTCACGTGACACTTTTAAACCTAGATTGGACAAAAGGAGTATTATAAAATAACCAAGATGGGATTCCCCAAGGAGTGCCTTCTCTCAAAATGCAGTAATGCAGCTGCCTGGAAGACACATGATTATATCAAAGCTGTTGTATGAACACTTTCTCTTTTGCCCTCCTTAAAGATTTTCACTTCATTTTCCTGATTTGCAAGCTATTCGCTTGATCTTGCTGTTGCTATGTGTCAATGTGTGTTACAGTTCTGTAAAGTCCCCTCTCCCTTTTCCCCTAGCTTACTGAAAATCAGTTATCCAAAACCAAAGAGTAAACCTCCACGGTAGGAGCATTGGTTTTTGGCTTTATAGCTTGTGCTTTTTTTTAAATTGCATTAATAGGTGCCCAAAGTGGTCAAATACTATCCCTAAATAGTCTTAACTGGAGACTAATGTAGTGCATAAAGTCTCTGCCCTTTATTCCAAAGGCATTTAAAACTCCCATTGACTTCAATAGGTCCAGGCTTTCACGCTATGCTATTTTTCTGTTTTTTTCCTTTCAAAATGGATCACTGTTTTAAAGACCCCCAAATGCTCTAAATTTAAAACACAATATTTAGAGATTTGTTGAATGAACAAAGCATGATGCATAACACTGAATCTGCATCTCACTAAATTTAGGATAAAGATAGTTTGAGACTAGCATCTTGTTTACAAGAGGTTTGGGTCTCCACATCACACAACAGTTTCCTACCATTTTTACTGAGGTTGAATTCTTACTCAGTTTCTTTTCCTTTCTCCCTGAGAGAAATAGAGAAGAGGCCCTAATTCAGGCAGGATGGCTTATATCTGTCTCTTTAGCTCTCCTGTTCCATGTTTTTGTCCCCTTTCCTTCCATTTTGTGTCCCCCTTTCTTTCCTTCACCATTCTCTCTGTTCAGCCCTCTATTGGCTATCTTTCTTCTCCCTTGTCTTTGTCACCTCCTAGCTTCCACCCTACATATCTTTGTCCTCTGACAACCACCATTAGGTTCAGTAGCTTACCTGTTGTCAGGCAATGAAAGAAAGCATTGTGTTTGCACCATATGGCAGAAGATGTGAGCTGTTTCATCATGGCTAATTTAGAGAATGGGCCGGTAGAATATTTTCAGTCTGCTCATGAATACTTACTATCACTACTGTCAGGGCAGGATCAATCTCACTGTCACATGTTGACTAAATATTTGGGACACTCATGGCTCTTAGTTCTAGCACATCTCAGGAGGATACTAAGGGCCAGATTCACTGCTGGCTTAAATCAGCATAGTTTTATTTAAGTCAATGGAGTGACACCAATTTATACAAATTAAGGCTCTAGCCCTGCATGTTCTGCTTTTTTAATAAGGGGAAAGATGATTCGTATTCAGGGATTTACCTGAATACAGAGGATGCAGGGATCTGCAACAACTCTGGATATTTACATTTCCCTCTCCCCTCCAAAAAACAGTTTAATTGTTTGAGTGAAATTAAGCAATTCAAACGAGGATGTAGAATCACAACATTTTATATAGAGGAAGAACATATGATTTGTAAATATAAAAATAACCTGATCTGATGGATGATCTAAGGATGTACAAGCAGCTTTGGTCTGCTGCTAAGAGAATGTTAAACAGACAAAGACAACAGTATCTCAGGTCTGCTACTGACAGAAGAGGCATGAATTGGCTTGAAGTTTTCTGGCTGTCTTCTCATCTCCCTAGAAATTGGGAGTTAGTAAGCTAAGTGTTATGTCACTTTAGGGAGAAGAAACTTGAGATCATCTGAAATGAAGGGAAGGGCCCCAGTGAGTTAATAGTGATGAGTTGAACGCACAGTACCTACAGATGAGTTTAACAGTTGGGCTGCTCAGCAGCACAGGATGCATATTTATGACAATGCAGCTGGAGGCATGAAAGCCTGGGGATTTAATTGGTTTTAGTAATGGAAGTCTGCACGGACAATAAGTTGGCCTGGATCACGCATTTGTCTTGCGGCTAATGCGGATTGTCTGTCTAATAAGTTCACTCGGTGACAATGGCCAAGCCTACTATGTGCAAAGAAGATTCAGAATATAGTAAAGTGCTTGATAACAGTCTACCATCCCACCAATCTCAGGACATCTTGCTCAAAAGCCATTTTGTGGTAACTCAACAGGTTACAGAGCTCTCAATCCAGTTCATCTTCATAGCTAGGAATAAGCTATTAACTTATCCCCAGGACTAAAGTCAATATGGGATAATATGAAACAAGATGCTGGGGAACTCATTATCTGTCTTCCAGATGCAGGGGGGGAGAGAAAGCATGGAAGTAGCTGTATGCCCCAAAATATCCATATTCTGATGGCCACAATCCAGGTCCTGACTAATGATTTTGAAATGTTGAATACAGCAGTTAGGCAGGCATCTAGACCCTTCACAAGGGAGCCCTTGATCAATGTGTAGAAGACCAAAAGCAAAGGAAGCTTTGAAACTTGAAGCAAGATGATAAAAAGCCATGGACTCTGTGGCTATTGCAGGTAACAAAGGGACTGTATCCAGATGAAGGACAGAGAAACAGTCCAAGGATAATCAAGAAACCTGAAGACTGAGAACATGAATGAAGTTACAAAGGAGGATTCTACTACACGATTTATTAGTGACTGAGGAATGGTGCAGTGTTTGCATATCAAAATGGATATGTACAGATTTGCTGATACAATCGGAAGCCTTGGTCTTTGCTGCATAGGAACTTATGGAAGAATCGTGGTTGGTGCAAGTGAGGTTCCTGAAAAGCTGTAAGTGAGCATTAAAAAGCCTACTGGGTAAGAACACTGGGAAGACATTGCAAAACTTGGTAAGTGCTGTGGAAAAATTTTGATTTAAAGAGAATTATGGGGAACTTTCCTATGTTTCCAGAATATGGCAGACTTCATAGCATAATTTTCCATTATGTTTTTTTAACTTACTTACAAATTATAGGTCGATGAGAAATGTGCAGTAAAGTTTGGCAAATTCTGCTGATGTTATCACCAAAGATCTGCAGACTTTAGGTGATTTTTTTTTTTACTTTACATCACATGTCTGAAGGAATAGGTCAGTAACTCTTTTAGCAGATGTACATTTAAATGAGGATATCCAAGACTTTATAGATCTACAGATCCATCACTATAATCACATTAGCAAGGGTGTTTAATAGAATTGTTCCACAGATGGTTCAACAGCAAAAAAGTGGAAGATTGTATCCATGTCTGGACTCTGTCTTCCACTTCCAATCTCTAACAGATGTAGAATATTGCCACTGTCTCTGGATATCTAGGAGATGCAAATCACAGGACTTTAGACATTAGAAATGGAAACAATGTTAGGTCATCTAGTCCACCATAAATGAAGGATTATACTCTATTTGTACAGCTTTGTCCAGTTTTATTTTAAACAGCTGAAAATATAAGATTTGCACCACTGACCTTATGAGACTGTTGCACTTTTTAATAGATCTCACCTCCCACAGAAAGCCTGGTGGTCTTTCTGGAAGGCCCATGATAAGAAATCCCCCCCAAGTTTCTTCTTGCAGAGTTTCCTCTGATAATTAATTTCAATCATGTTATTTGTAGTAGTATTTATTGACCAATCAAGATGTGGTTCCATTGTGCTATTCCCTATACAAACACATAGGGAGAGTCCCTGCCCTGAAGGGCTTACAATCTAAATAGACAAAACAGCCCAGGAGTAGGGGAAAAGGATAGAACACACAAGGAGAGCTATCAATGTGGTGGTGACAACTGGCACATTAGTTCTGCAGTTTGAGGTGGGCCAAGGGAGGGGGGATTTGTCAGGAAATTAGCTACGCAGAAGGACAAGTGAGGGGGTCGGCAGGGGAGAAGAGGAAGGTATGAGTGGCAGACAGGTGTGAAGTGTGGTTGAGGTGAAGAGATTGAGACAGGGACAAGATGGAGTTGGAGCAAACCACCAGTCAGTACAGGGCAGGATCCATCTATTAAATTGTAGAAAATATATCAGCATCCATCAGTCCCTGCTATTGCTGCATCTCTGCCGGCTTCAGTTTCTGGCTGGTGCTTCCTTGCAGTTTCTTTTCCCAAAGCCACATGGCAGGGGACAGAGTGGCACTGCATGGATCCTGCCCATTTCTAGGTGTAAGGGACGCTGCAGGGAGAGGGCTAGCCACAGCTGGATCTCATTTTACCCCTCCTCTCCCTGTGTAGCAGTCCCTGAATAAGCTGCTCCTACAACAGCTGTGCCAGCCTGAGCATTTGGTATATAATACATGCAAAGTGGTACCTGAATGGATTTGTGATGTGGTATAAAGGGTGTATGGGAATAAATGGGAGCTGGCCTCATTACTCATGGGTAGCGAAGCTACACATCAAAGGTGCTTGATAAAGTAGTGTCTTTTCAATTACTGTAGTTTGTTTTGTGCTTTGAGCCAAAGGCTGTTGGAGTCCCATTGACTTTAATGGCCTTTAGATCAAGCCATTCATTTGTTGCTTTTATTCCTTTTTCCTGTATCTCCTGCTAGTTGATGGCTTTTGAAACCCGGTGCAATACTCACTTTTATTTTCTTATCCCTCTTACATGTTACTCTGTTCTTATATACATTGACAGCTCATGTTTTTATCGTGAGAAATGAGCATTTTTTCAAGTTAAATGAATGGTTTGGTTTACCCACTGCATTAGGGTGTCAGCATTGACTGAAAACCATGACAGACTTTTTGTAAACATCTTGGACAACCACAACCAAGTTACAGAGATATCTTGTTTAAATGGCTGAATCACTCCATTGAAAGGAAAGAACAAGCTTAAAGGCCAGATTTTCAGAAAAGCTCACTCCAGCCAGATCTCATTTAAACACTTAAGTCAAATGGCCAGATTGAAAAATGCTATGCACTTTGAATGACAAACAGGAGCTGAACATTTCGGAAAATCTGGCCCTAAATTAAATTGTGGCTCTTCAAGAAGCTTATTTTGTAGCAGGGGAGCATTAATATTTTAAGTCAAGTTGCTCTGATGAAGTTTCTCTTCACAGGACTCCAAATGTAAATAGGTTAACATCTTATTAAAATCCCATTCAAATACAAAAGGAAAACTACTTAATTTAAGTTACGGGGCAAATTGAGGATTTTACTCATATATAACATATCAAGGGTTCTTTCATTTGAATTCATTGAGCACGTTAGTGCTGTGCTATTTGTTGGAGGATATTTTGAACTGCATCATGTACTCAGAAGATACTGTAGATCTGGTTCTTCCGTAGGCCTCTCCAGTGTATTTCAGGTGATGAGAGCCAGACATATGCAATGCCTGGAACTAGTAAACCATTTCAGAGATCTCCAGTTCCATTTTACTATCAGTCATATTCTAGATTGCTTTTATTTTTAGTAGACAAGACTGCCCCCAAAATAAAACTGATTACAACATAGGTTAAATTACACTCTTTGATCAAGCACTCATTATGGAATTCTTCCTTTGAACTCCCTAACCAGATACGCTGAAATGATTAGTGAATATCATTCTATGGCAGGACAAAAATGTAATGCAAGAAATTACTTCAAAACAAATTTATCTGAAAACATTTAAAAGTAAATTAATAAAATTAAAATATTAAACCTTATCCCAAGCAGAGATTTTACTTCAGAAAGGAAAACGTGCTAGAAAGTCAATAAAGTCCTCTAGCGACTATACTATTGCCATCAGTTCTCTGTGGAGTGCGCTCAGATGTTAGAGATGGGCTGAAGTGATCTATAGAAATAGCACTCCTGGAAATGAATGACACCAACCTATGCTCAAAGGCAATGCAGTGCGCTCTGAATCTGTGTGTGCTAAATGGAGACTAATTTTGAAGATCTCACTCAATGTTTCAGAGTGGAGTGATTTCCTAAGCTGCAAGCCTTGTAGTGTCTATTGCCATTTCTTTTGCTGGGAAATGGATAGCCACAATAAGCACATGGGTCAAAGTCACTATTGTAAATCTTTCGCCTGGCATGTAGGGTATTAAATGTGTGAGCTGGTTTAGCATAACAGGATCCTGTGCATCAAGCTGCTAGGGGATTGTACTGAAGTTGTATCATCACGTGTTAGATAATATTATAACAGTCTGTCTGGAAACATGCAGATGCATCATTTCTAATAAACATTCCCACATAAGAAAAGTCAACAGATCTGCTGAATAGAATCTCTCAGCTTATTCATCACATCTCCTTGTGGACTGTACTGTACTGACCACAAATGAAATCATTCTGCTTTGCCAGGTGACAAATGTGTTCCTGAAAGGTTTAAGTTTAGCTAAGGCTAGGAGTGTCAATCCTCCTCCTTCCACAAGTCAAGTGGAGAGCAGCACACTACAGGCTTCCCCACGCACTTTGCCACCATGTACCTTGACACTTCACTCCAGTCTGATCCTACTCCTATTGATGTCAATGGCAAAGCATGTATTGACTTCACTTGTGCATGAGCAGGCCCTTGGAGACCCTGTGTGTAAGTAGGAAAAAACCTGAAGTGAAACATTTGCACATCGGGCCCCTTTTTGACAAAACAAATACTGCCAGTTGGACCAAAAAGTTGATTTGTGCTGGGAGCTCAAGTTCTTTGGGACCACAGCCAATACTGCCAGACTCTGCACATGTAGAAAATTTTACTGTCACATCATCAGAATAAGTTCCAGTCCCTTTGGTTGAAGCTGGATTCAAACCAGGGTGCTTCAGGTGAAAGGTCAGACAGAGACTTAAAATTAAGTTGACAAAGCTCTCTTAAATAATAGTTCTGCCTAGATTTTTTTCAGTATCAACTCCTCCTCAGCTATCCAGCAAAACATGCATCTGTCCACACCCCCTTGTAACAGGCAATTTTTAATTCATGTCCTCAGGGTCTCCAGTCAACAGGTCTGGGTTAGACTGTTGCATTTTCCAGGCAATATATTAAAACATGAAATTGAAAAGCATCTTTAGTGTAGGACTGCCATACATAATTTATTTTAATAAAATGCCGACTGAGATCTCCATCTACAGCATATTAACCTTGCCTGGCTGCAAAATGTCATTTAAATTACCATATTGCTTTAGGAGCATTTTGTAATTCCAGCTATACCAAAGGCATCTGGTTTCATGGGATAGGAATGGCAGCTAATAGGATTTCTGCAGTGAGATGCACCTGAAAGTGTTAAGCCAAAAGAGGAAAGTAGTCAGTGGTTCTGCCACTAAGGGTGTTTTGCCTCCTTTCCTTTACTGTTTTATTGAAGGATTATCACCATCTCTCTCCTTCATTCTCTAGTTGTGTGGTTTGTAAAATAGTTAGGGCTTAATTTAGATAACTCAGTGAAATCAATGAACAAAGTCTTTCTATCGACATCAGTGGGCTTTGAATCATGCTCTTGTTTAGCTAAAAGCAGGAGATTCTCCTGCTCGGTTTTACTAGGAGACAGGGACACAGGCCTAGATCCTCAGTGGTATTTACATGCTTATGTCCACCCTTTAGGTGTCACTGACATTTTCAAAACGGTCACTCAGCTGTCACCTGTGTACATTCCTAATTCCTGTAGGGCAGACCTCACCCTGAACCCACAGCTGTTTGGAATCCTAACTTAAGCAAAGCCCCAGAGGTCCTAAAGTGAGATTCTCAAACTAGGTGGTGGGAGATGCTCATCTCACCAGTGGGGCCCGATCCTGTAGGTATGCTGTGAGCAGATCTGAGATGCCAATCCCTGCAGCAGGCAGGCTGGAGGCAGGCCGCCAGCAGATGGCAGTCAGCACAACACACACACACGATCTCTGGGTGCACAGGAAAGCAGAGTAACAGAAAGAGATACTGAACAAGAGCAGAAGAAAGTTTCAGCTACTTGGGCATAGGCTACATAAGCAGCTGGCCTGGTTTAGGCACCCACTTCCAGAAGAGAGTTTGTAGAAGAGGTGACACTTTCTGGCCTGACAGCCAGGCACTCCAGGTCAACCACTTAGTTGATTAAGTCTCTCTTCTCTCTCTCTGGCATTTCACTCCTGGCTAGTTAAGGCATCTCCCTGGTCAGCTTGTTGGCTTTGAGGATCCCTTTCTTAGGCTCTTAACTATCCCCATGCGTTAGTCATCTTGACTGCCTAGCGCGGGACTGTGGATTCCCAGGCCACCAAAAGAAAAGATATAAGCAGAGCAACACCTAGGTACTTTAAGGATCTAGCTACTACCTTTGTGATGAAGAGATTAATTGAATGAGCTTCCTCTATACTTAGTAACACACAATGCAGATTATCCTACTTATTATTTGTATAGCAACGCAATTATTCCTGAACACAGCTTTCCCCACTCTCCTACTCATGCCATCTTCCACAATATCCCTTATATCTCCTTTCTGTGCACCCACCTTTTCCTCACATTTCGTGAAGCATTTAAGAAATAACCACTGTAACACTGCAGCCCTCACGGACCTCTAGTGGCACTCAATGTTTTTCTATAATGAGAATCCATTCAGTGCAACAGAGTCCTGCTCCAAAACCTAAATTTTTCATTTTTAAAAGTGATTTCTGGTGCTTGTGATAGTAACCTTAAAAATTAAACTAAGCATAAACCAAGGATGTCTCCCAAAGAATGCAGATAGCCTGAAACAATAGTTTTGAATACAGCCAAATGAAACTTCCAGAATTTTAAATTTTTGGTCTGTGTCAAAAACTATGTTGGACTAAAAATATAAATAGAAATAAAATAAATAATCCCAGACCTAAGCCACCCCTGCTCCCCCTCTAGCATTTTCTAGAACATGGTGTCACAAGGAGCTCCACTCACAGCTGGAGATGCTCTCCTTTTGTAGCCACAGCTTGGGATCAGCTCTGCCAGTCTGATGCCCCTTCCTGCAGGTTCTCACCTCATGTCTCTCGCTCTCAGAGCTCAAGTGCTCTCTCTTTATGGCTTGGCTCTCCAGCCAGTTCGCTGCAATTTCCCTTTCTGTGTGTGTGTGTGTGGGTGGTGGTGGTGGTTGTGTACTAAAGTCTCTCTGTACTAACTATTCTAGATAATCTTCCAATTCACTGCCTCTCTATGGTGCTATTTCTCCAGTTACTAGTAGGAAAACTTCAACCCACCATCTTCTCCAGGTTCCCAGAACCCCACAACCAGCTAACATCTGTACTACCCACACCTGACTGATGGTTTCCTAGACTACTTCCTATATCTGTTCTTCCCTAGCCACTAAAAGAGGGACTACAGACCTTCTATCTACCCTTAGATACCTGGCTTTATACAAGCTCTGCCTCTTTTTGTCCAGCTGAGCTTCACCCTTTAATTAGTTCTAATTTTTCCTTGGCTCCTCCTCCAGATACAGCTAATTGGCCCATCTGGCTACCTTTAACTCCTTAAGGGACAGGTGTGGGGTGAACACCCCCTTCACAGTGGTTACGTGTTACAGTTGAAAAAAAATCTGTAGCACAATGAAAAATGGTAGTGTGATATAACGACCGTAATATAAAAATAAATAATAGTATGTACTAATTGAATTATTCCTTTTCATATTGAATTCAATAAACCTGAAGCCATCACAACAGTTTCAATTTGCTTCTCAGATGTGAAGCAGAAACTAGGGGATATGGCTCCATAAATTAGATCCAGCTTCCCACAGAGTATATAGGAACAGATGAATAGCCAGACCAGGTTAGCCACAAGTTCCATTTAGTCCAGTCTCTAGCAGTGGCTAGCACCAGATGCTTCAAAAGAATGTGCAAGAAACATTACAGTAGGTAGTTGTGAGATAATCTGCCTCCTGTGAACCCTACCACCTTATAGTTAGATTGGCACAAGCCCTGAAGCATGAGTTTTAATAATCCTTCCAAAACCTTTTAAAGTCTAAATTAAAATTTGTTATTAATTTATTCAAATCTTTGTAGGTAAAGAAAAAAATTTCTTCATCATGAGCCTCCTTCTGTTTGCTTGTTCAAAGAAATTATTTCCCTAGTAGCAGTAACAAAACCTAGCACAGAAATTATGACACCACAAACACAGATTTATGGTGTCATGGGAGGAATTGCTTATTTGCAAACATTTATCTTCAAGAAATAGTTACTCCCCCCCAGACACAAAAGGCATATTTTAGTAGTTATAACTGTTGAATGATATACTACAGTACAGCATATATAGAGCTGATGCTGAAACATTTGTGTAGTCTAGGAGTCACTCAAGGACTTGGTTAGATTGTGCTCGAGATGTGCCTGTTTACAATAGGGGGTGTATTTCTGCCCCCTTGACTGGATAAATGATGCCGTGACTGTGAAAACAATACCAGTGCCATGTTGCCAAATGGTTGCATGAGTCAAGTATGACTTCTAATCACCAGCGTTATATCTTCTTTTTAACTTTCAGTTTTCGGATGTGTGCTATGCTCCATGGAGAATCCAAAGTGTATAACAATGCATATCCCGGGGAGGTTTTGCTGTTGGGTGAACCTCAAAATGTTTGATGGTAGGAGTTTGATTTGGAAAAACACCCAAAATTCTGGATGCTTCTCTAAAGTATCTGAGCATGTTGAGTGCAAATTTTGAGCTGGAAAGCGTATGAAAACAGTCTTTTCAAGGGGAATTTTTGTACTAAGGTTCTATTTCATGATAGTCCTATGGGAACAGCCTCTCTCATGCTATTTTGGTGCTCCCATTTCTGACACTGGCCAGAACAAGGAAATCCAGAGGTGTACTGAAATGAAAAACAATCTGACAAATCCATAGGTTAAGATTGTCAGTATGATGCATACTGTGGTCACTCAGAAATTCATGGCAGCAGGGGGACAGAAATCAGATTTTCCTGCTCCAAAGATAGTCTTGTACCCAAAGAAAGCCTCTGTTAGACCACATATGCATTGGTACACTTCATTTTTCATTGAATTATACCAATAAAAATTAGTGTAATGTCATTGTCTTTAGTGAAGTTATAGGATTTATTGTCTTTTACCTTGCTTCTTGTATGAATACCCACCCATCTCCCCCCAGTTTAAAGACAGGTTCATTAGATTCAGTAGCAATAGTAATCAGCACTGATTTTAGAACAACAGTAACTTTTAAATGGCTTAAACCAGTAGTTTTTCAGACCACACAAAGCAACACTTCCTCACTGACAAATTAGCTTGCTACATGCCATATTTGAAAGGTAATATTCAGCCACTTTTTAATCTCCACCCAACAAACTGACTTAACACATTTTTAAAGCACATATATTGACTTTTTAATTCAACTGTAAATATATTACCGTCTTACTACAATCGCTAGAACTGCTCAGATAATGAGGAAAAAAGGTTGTTTAAATGTAGTTGCAATGAGATGCCATGATTTGAATTTGTTGCCACTCATTCGGTTATTTCCAAATATTTGGCCAGTTATTGGCATTCGTGAATGTTTTTGGGTTGTGTCTAAAGTGTGTTATTCATGACTGTTTATAGGTCATTGGTTATTCTCCTGTGAAAATGTCAGTCACTCAGTTAGGGCGCAGAACTGGTAGCAAGGTATTCACAATTTGTGATGTCTGGTTAGTTGTAGTGAACAGTTACCAATCAGTGTGCAAATCGGCCACAGTCTAAAAAATCACTAGCCCAAACTATTCAGTAAATATGAAAGAAAAACATATACAATCAAAGTAATGCTTTGTGAACAGATAACAAGAAAAAAAAGAGGGGCCTAAATTCATATCATTTTTGGTGTGTTACTCACAGGTTGAGCAGCTTTGCCAAAAATAACAAGGAATGTATGTATCGAGTGTAACTGGGACTCCATGAATAACCTTTGTAATCTGCCTATCATTTTGAAAAATATTTTTATGTTAAATTGTGTGGTTTTTTGCTACCAAGTTTCTAAAGTGTCTTTTTCTTTAAAAACTATCATGACATCTCAAAATGTTCATTTCCACTTAAGATTCATTCCTCTGTTTTAGAAAATGCATCATGCACCAAACCACTTCTAAACAAGCTGGTACTGTACAAAACAAAACGTTTATTTGTACCAGACATTTGTAAATAAGTAATTGACACTTGTGCAATAACAGCAGCAGCTCCAAAAATAACACAGAACTGCCAGAATAAACAAGTTTGCAATGAGATGCTGCACATCCATCAGGGTCCGTCACAGCAGTGGTGCTCAAAGTAATAGGTAAGGGAATACATGCAGCTCTGCAGCACAGCAGACACCTCCTGCTGTCTTCTTTTCCTTCCTTTGCTGCTGCTTTTCAGTAGAAGGAGGTTGACTGAGAAGCCTCGGTCACAAACAGACTCTTCGTTGTCTGTGCTAACTCTGCCCAAACTGACTGTTTTTCTAAAAAGTTTCGACCCATCCAAAATCTGTAGAAACGTTGAGGTTTGGATAGGCAAGGAAGCCAAGCCTGGTGCATGTTGCTGCTGGGGGAACTGGCTGGGAGCAAACTGTGATTATTTTTTTTTTCAGGTGTGTGCCTCCCACCCTGCAAATCTTAGTTCCCCTCTCTGGACTTTACTTCCATCCCACTCCATGCTTACTGTATTGCAAGCCCTTAAAGAATAATCTGAAGGGATCTCACTCAGAAGCTTCTCTTCTGCCCATTCCCCGTTCCTGGGGATTGGCAATGAGACTGGGGCTTTGCAACAGGAGCTGCTCCCTTTCTCCACTGTCCTTAGGCCTTTGTTCAGGGGGTTTCAGCAAAGGATCCTATTCCTCCATGTTCCAGGAACCTGATCACCTCTGTCCTGTCCCTCCTCCCTTCAGCCACTCCCTATGTGCTTCCCTCATCTCCAACGATGCTGCATCGAGCAGGTAAGCAGCCCACTGGCAGAGCAGTGAGAGGGCAAGAGGAGAATGAGAGGAAATACGCAACTGCTCAGCAACTGTGACAATGGCCACTAGAGGAAAGAGAAACAGAAAACAGTTGAGGAAAAAAAAATTCCCTTCTGTCATCTTCATCGACTGACTAGAGCTGGTTTAAAAAACAAAACAAAAACCCAAAACAACAAAGTTTTTTTGTTTTTGGATGGCAAATGAATTTTTTTTATGCTGAATCAGAAGTTTCATTGATAAATGTCTGTTTTCTACATTTTTTTCCTCCCAGGTTTTTGTAGAAAAAAACTTGAAAACCTGAAGAACAATATTTTGTAGTTTTTGCAGGTGAGATGAGCAGTGAAGGCAGGATAGAGAGAGTCTGGTGAGGGAAACATGAGGCTATGACCCATGTTTTAGGAGTCAGATACCATATTTGACGGGTTTATGCCCCATTCGGCAGTATAGGAAGTTATGGGATAAGTGCATAGAAATATTTTAATTGCTTTCATTTATAATGTTTAAAATCCCTAAATACCATAGAATGCAATACAAAGCCCTCAAGACAAAGGTGAGTGACAAAATAATTCATGTAATATATGTTTCTATGCTGTCGTTATGCTGTTATACAGTAAATATATATGTATTAATTTTAGAGACGTTATTGAGTATTTCTGAAAAGAGCTTGCATCTCTGAGGCTGTTTGGAGACAACAGCTAGAGCATCCCTGCTGGTTAGCAATAGTCTTGTCAACACTTATTCCATGATGTTAGGTTTTTGAAATGTCACAAAGCCAAATTCAGCCTTCTGTTTATTCCAGTAGCAAATCAATATCCAATAAAGTAAGCTGGTTTTTTTTAATTTCAGAAAATGTATTTCTTATTAAAAATATTGACTGAATAAATTCTACACAAACAAGTCTTAGCCTCTGTTCAGTTCAGCCACTTGCTATTTATTATTTGTAGTATGTGAGTGGTTTCTTATGGCTACTGTTTCTGCTCCCTGATTGGATGACTGATGACTTGAGATGCTGGACAAGCCAACTTCCATTGAAGTAAATGGGAGCAGCAGATGCTTGTAGCCTTGAAAAGCAGGCCATGAATCTTTTTCAATAACATGACAACAAAGGACAAATAGCAAATAATAGATAGCAAGTCCTTTTAGTTTTCTACAAATACCATTGTTCACTGAAGAACATTCCATTCTCCAAACATTCATGTGAATGAAAACCCATTATCACAAATGGTTGCAAACAACAAATTAAAAGGCTACAGCTATAGTGGAACTGACCAGCTGTTCAGAACTGGAACAAACTTCCACAGACACAGTTTTTGCAATATTTCACCAGCTTTACCTGACTGAGAGCAGAATTTGACCGCTTATTAGCAATTTGTCAGTGGAAGTCTTTGATTGTTTCGTATCTATTGTTTTATTGTGGTAGCATTTGGATGGTCTAAGATGTTGCCTGTCTTTGTGACTACATTTCAGTTAACCAGCACTTACATGATTTGATTAATAGTAATATGTCATATTGTTTGAGTACAATCTCTGGCTATTTTCTACCTGTGTACTCTTACCACGGTAATCAATGGGTATGTGAGCAGCTGTTCTTTGATTTCCTTGACTGCATTTGTTTTCTTTTTTTTAAGTAGTTATTCTTGACAGCCTATGTGGCAAATTCTCTCCTCAGAGGCATATATGCAGTTCCCATTTAAGTCAGTTTTGCATAAATTATACTATAGATATCTGAGAGGAAATATTTGGTGGGCTTTTTGGTTTTTTTAAAAACCACTGCAGTTGTAGTCAAGAGAATGACTGAAAACCTAGGCTTTCATTAAAAAAAAGTTTTCTAGCCCTCATGGTTCTGTAAAAAGCCCCATGAAAACATGAAACAAATGCACCCTAAAATTCCGAAACCACAAGACAAATCAAAAGAACCCAATTTTAAAAAAATCTTATGATTTTTAAGCCAATCTCATGATTTTGGGGCCTGACTAATGATTTTTTTGACAATATGGAGTACACCTTCCAATCCACCATTTGATAAAGACCTACACTTAAACAGCAGGCAAGGAATATGGGTAAAATATTTTGGGGAAAAAGAACATTTAATATATTTAATCTTATTATACATTATTTTTCTAAATTACAAAGTCATCAGGCTGCACATATATTCTACTACAAAGCTTTCTGTAAGAAATATCTCTATAAGAAAATACATCTCATTAAACATTTCCTGTAAATAAATTACTCCAAAAACTAAGTTTTGTGGTGAGAGGAGGAGTTTAGGGAAAAGTCAGCACGTAAGATGCAAATCACTGGGGGGGGAGAGAGCGGAGGGGGAATGAATTCTGCAACCCATTAATCACATGGAGTGACACTTACTTATGCCAGTAGACCAACTGAAGTCAGTGAGATGGCTTTTATGGGTAAGAAAGGATTTTGGAACTGGCCTCTATATTTCAGTTGTTATGTTGAAATTTTTCACTTTCCAGGCCTTATTTCTGTTCTCAGTTGCACTGATGTAACTCCATTGAAGTCACTGGAATTGCAGCAATGTAGCACTTTTGGCAGTGAGATCAGACTCAGATTATCATTTTTTAAGGAATACAAGAACCTATCTCTACAGACCATTCCCTTTAGAACAATGAAAAACTGGCTTGGATATGAAAAATATTATCCTATAAATCATTCTCCTTAATCTAGTATAGATGTTGGAATTTAGATTCTTATCAATGATACAGGAAGCATAGTTCAGGTCTGATTTCCAGTTGGAGAGTTTGAGTCAGAAGATGTATACAAAACATTAGTTGTACAAAAGGCACTAGTGCAGAAATGCAAGGTGTCATAAAGAGAGGGAGAAAAAATATCAAAAGTTGGTCTTCAAAATTAAAGTAAACTTGCTGTACCCAAGCTGTTTGGAACTGATTTACCAGAGGGGAGAGCCATTGTCTTATAAACTCCAGTCTCTGCTTATGTTTACACGGATAACATCCTTTAAAATAAGAGAGTAAAGTAAGAAGACATTAGGAGAGAAGTCAGATGGTGGACATCCTTTCTTTTAGCCAGTTCACCAGCCGGATATGGTTATGTTAACAGATTTCTTTAGCCACTGGAATCAGTGAGAATCCACTGTACACAATAATATCCAAACTCC
Source organism: Mesoclemmys tuberculata (assembly GCA_007922155.1). Classification (NCBI taxonomy): domain Eukaryota; kingdom Metazoa; phylum Chordata; order Testudines; family Chelidae; genus Mesoclemmys; species Mesoclemmys tuberculata. Next base: position 8,452,078 of record ML675617.1, on the reverse strand, counting down.
TAGAATGCATTCAGCCAGAACTTGCTCTCTTTTCAGTCTGAGCTGTTGTGTCACATCACATGATGGCTTGCAGCATGTCATCTGACTACCACATGTGAATGTCTGTTTCTTTAGCAGAGGCAATCAGATGCTTGCAAAAGTCAGCTCTCATTTTTTTGCTGACTGTGCAAGGTGAATCCAATCCATTTCAGCTTCTTCAAACTAAAGAAGAACCAGATTTACACTAAAAGCCTATTGTTACTGTTATAGTATAAAAAATTAATTTATTAGCCTACAATCTAATTGTAGCAGATGCAGGCAGCATCTGTTATTGTTAAGATTGCATAACAATTTCTATTACAACCCTCCATACTCACCTCTTCATAACGTTTCCAAAAAATCACTTTTATGGAACTATCCATAATGCAAGCATGTTCTGGCAAGAAAAGTATGTTTATTAGGTCTATGAGCAATTGAATGTGTATCGTTCTGGAATCATCATGCACATATTTTGCCTTATCTGCTCAGCCCCATTATGCTAGGAGTGTACTGAGACAAATACAAGCTATTAATTATAGTAACTGAAGATTAAGGCATTTCTGTTTAAATATTTATAGAATTATATATATATTAAACAAAAACCCCTGATTAAATGCTTCTGATCAGAAGAACTGCCACTGGTGTCTTGGAATCACTGTGTGGTGAGATTTTGCCATTCCCACTGGGGCCTGCAAAATCCAGCACTCTTGGCCTGCAGGAGTGCTTTCCCTTTTTCAAGTGACAGCCCTGATAGTCAAGGTGTGTGGACATTCACAGTAAATTTTATTCCCATCTCTAACAGCTGCGATTCATCACTAATATTTTAGTAGCAAATAATGTGTTAACAGAAAAAATCTTCCTGTAAAGCACTGCTTTGTGTTGGAATATGCTGTATACAATTTATTTAATAGTAATTACCATGGTGGAAACCTATACCACTCCTAACACTGAGCTCTTGAAAAGTCATGGAACCATGCAGCTTGGTAAATGTCAATAATTTCCATTGTGCTTTTTTTATAATAGCATTTTCCACAAACTGTCAAAATTATTTACACAAAGAAATTGCATAATGGAAAAGCGCCAGCTGCAATTGCATCCATCTCCAGTTCAAAACAAATCCAGTTGGGGGTGATTTCTATTCCTACCCCCAATCTGCTTTTATTTACAATCCTCATCTCCCACCATGCTGCAATGCATTAAATACACAGATTCACAGTCTGTTAACATTTTCCCAATCCTCATTCAGATTTTCTGACATACATGAAGTCTTGATTTAGACGAGTAGGTGGCATCTTTCCATACTTTGCAAGACAACCCTTTAGCACAGTCACATCGCTGGAAAATCTCCAAGCCGTGGGAGCCTTTCTTGCGCTGTTTGGTACACACCTCCCCCTGATGCAACACAGGTTTGCAAATTTTGGTCCAGAAATGGCGAGCACAGCAGTACCCCTCAATGCAGTCTGATGAGCGTAAGCAAGGGTCTCCTTCATGCCCTAAGAAAAGCAACCAAAATATTTCAGCGCATGGGACAGAGTGAAAATATAGATTCAGAAGAGTTTGGCTCAAAGTTGACTAAGAAAGAGGGGCTATGATGCTCATTGGCAGTTATCTGAAGTACAAAAAACCCAATGTGTGTGGGGGGATTAACTAGAGAGGTGCAAGGAGGGTATCAATATGATCTACCGTAAGGCTTGATAAGGAGAAATTCAACTACTGAAGCCTCGTGTCACAAATGCATGCGTTACATATTGCATGATCATTACAAGGTAAGTAAGATGCAGCCAGCACAAATTGCACAACTGGAAAATACACTTTCACACCACACCTGGCACATGGCTTACAGTAAAGGAAACAAATGCTAGTCCGAGCACAGAGTTTATGACTGACATATAAAAGCAAATTGCTATAATATTGTTTGTGGTCTATGAATGATGACAATTCCAGACCTCCCAACATTTAATAGCAGAATACTGTAAGTCAGTCTGGCCTTCATTGTTGTATCTTGTCTTCCTACAGTGAGGTGAATGAATGGGATGGTATTGCAAAAGCAATCTTACCTTTGATATGTGACAGCTTGGACTGTGGTCTCCCAAGATTCTGCCAGCCCAAGTCCTTGCTAGAATAAAGACCGTTTTTCTTGTTGCGAGGCCCTTCCAGAGCGGGGATGTGAGGAGTAAGGATGCTTTCAGTTACTGGTATGCAAATACCTAGAGGATGAGATGTTAGAAATGGGAAGCTCTGTTGCTCAACCTCTACCACATCCTTCTAACAATGTTTTCCAGTCGATAGGACACTGAACTGAAATTCAGGAGACCTGGGTTCTGTTCACAGCTCAGCTACTGACTGTAAGAAAATCACTTCACCTCTCTGTGCCAGTGTGTTCCCCCCCCCAATCTGTCTTGTTGATTTAAATTCTAGGCATTTTGGGACAGGGACTGTTTCTTACAATGGGACCTCCAAACTCAGTTGGGGCATCTAGACTCTATGGCAATATAAACAAAAACGAGATTAAGTTATAACATCCAAGGAGTGATTGCAGTGGGGTCACAGCATGGATGAATTTGACCCTTTACTTTTACTGAAAAATAATGATTGTCCACAGTTTGGTATTGAATCAGTGAATTAATCCAAATTTTAAGTAATTTGTCAGCCATCAGTAGCTTAGTCATGAAATACAAGTTTGGTTAAAAAACTAAAAAGCTAAAATAAGGGGGAAGAATGATGGTTCACAAAATGTTAAATGAATAGAAATGTGCTATGACACTGAAGAAAATACAGTGATATTGTACTAGTGTGAAACACAAGAGCATTGCATTAACACAAGAGTTGTGAATCTGTCCAGTCTAATTTCACTTTTGACTACACATTAAATGGCTAGTTATGCATCAAACTTCCTATTGCCACATGCAAATACAGTCTAAGTAAGCAGTCAAAAGAACTGCACCCACAAATTAGGCATGGTTCTCTGAAAATCATGTCTTAGATTCCTTACTAGCAAAGCAAAATCACAGAATCTCTTCTAATCACAAGGAAGAAAGGACATGACATAATTATACAGGCTTTGTGTTACACATTTTTGACAGGTTTCCTATTGGTCTGAAGAAGGAATTGTGGTAACCCAAAGAGAAATACTACTAGACATGTCTTCTGCTTACATATGTTCTCAATTTATGCCATTAAACCAGTCATTGTCATTTATAAAGGATAATAAGAAGAGCTGCTAAAGTACCATTATTACAGCGGTTCCCAGGGCAGCACATGCCATCTCTGTGGCAACGCTTCTTTTTCCTTCTGCAGATCATGCAGGCAGAAGTAGCTTGATGAGGACTATGGCAGTACCTCCCAACTTCACATTCTTTATCATTAGTGCAAGGGTATGCCTGGTCAGGAAAAAAGTAAGAGTTAAAATAATGTAATAATTAATAATCATTCTTAATTCATATATTTCACATCATTTCAGAGGAATCAGAGCAAGAAAAGCTAAATGTGAGAGATGTGTTCAGGGAGGGGTTGAGTACTTATCAGATCCCAGACGGGGCTGCAAGGGAGTGGAATAAAGATTTGCTTCTCTACAGCAATTCACAGCTGGCATATGATCCTTCAACAGCTATGGCCAGCTGATGTTGGAGCTGTGGCAACTTAAGAATCAGGGAGCCATAATGTGCTCCCTGATAGCCTTACTCCTCCTTTCATCAAGCATATCTTGGTGCAAGAGAGAATCTGACCTATATTTTTAATGCATTCCAAGTTATTGAGGCATGCAACTTACACATGAAACCTCAGGAATCCAAAGTAAGGAATGAGCAGTTTAGTCTTTGCTGGAGATCCACCTGGAAGTAGGAAAATTCCCAGCATCCTCTGCACTGGATCTTAGGTAAAATCTGGGCTAAATACTTAAGCGGCATCTTTACTTTGAATGGTTCCAAAGTCATGGGTAAGAATGTGGTTGGAGAGACCTTTCCCATAGGCTTATGATCTTTACACTGAATACTCCCACATCGGTACAAATTCTTCTTTTCCAGGCACACTGCTCCCAGTAATGCTTATCATTTTCACACAGCTACTCTATTTTTACCTCATTTCCAACCTTCTCATACCCTGGTCCCTACATTCCCTCTAACAACATCCCTGTTATCCTTTGCTGTATACAAACACCACAAACACACACAGTCTGAGTTCTCTCTCTCTCACACAGGCACGAAAGTCCTGACTGCCACTAAGGGAAAACACTCCTGTACTCATCAAAACCATAATTCTTTTCCACCAAGACATCCCCTTTGACACTTCTTTTATGAGTGAATAGCAGAATATGGCCCTAAGGAGAGAGAAAAAGAAGCTTTGTCCTTTCAAATTAGACATAATGCTTCCATGAGCCCCACATAAAGACCCCCAGCACATTCCAGGAATCCTACCACTAGCTGTCAAGCAGCTGTAATTGTGCCTCACTGCTGCATCTGATTAGTGCTTATTAAATTATCCTTTCACTTACACAAGAAAATATATATTGTTTTGTTATCTCGAATGAATTAGTTCAAGACTTTCCACAAGGTTTTATTTAGGTTTCTATTTAACTTTTTGAATTTGGGATATTATTGGATTTTTTTATATTAACACATCTCTTAGAACCAATGCAGAGAAAAATTAGTTTCCCTACAACTGTAAAAAATTATGAAGAATTTTTTTAAATCATTTGCCCCAAAATTTTTACTGAAAACACAATCAAAATTATTAACACAATTATTTGTTTACCACAGACGTGGGTTTTGATAAATGTCCTGGTCTTCAGTACATGAAAAAAAAAGATTTTGATTTTAAAATATTGATTAAAATTTTTTTTCTTTGCTAAAAATGAAAAGTTTAGACTATGTTGACAATGTTTCATGACAATTTTTGTTTTAGAAAAAAAGACCATTTTTGAAGACAAAACTTTTTGTTTAAAAAATTTGAACAGCTCTCCCCAGAATGTACAGACAAATCAAGAGGTCTGGCAAGCTTAATGAGAGTCTTGCTGTTGCTTCTTGGAGTTGGAAGGGACCTCAGGAGGTCATCTAGTCCAGCTCCCTGCTCAAAGCAGGACTATCCTCAGCTAAATCATCCCGGCGAGGGTTTTGTCAAGCCTCAGCTTAAAAACCTCTAAAGATGGAGATGCCACCACCTCCCTAGGTAACCCATTCCAATGCTTCACCACTCTCCTTCACCACTCTTGACCCAGGGGCACCACCATATTTTTGACAGTACTGCATTAGTTTTTGTTCTTCTGGTCAGAAGTGACTTTGCAACTGCGAAAATACTGACTGGATGTTCCAGTGGCTAGTCCTAGGATAGTACTGCCATCTGAAGATGCATCTTTGAGGAATGATTCCACAGTAAATTGTTTGCAGTGGCCAGGGGTACACAGGTACTTTGGGGATGCCAATTTAATGACAAGTATTTACTATCAGGTAAACCTTTACTCATCACGAAGGCTGTATCTTATTTCAGCCAGTCTCTATACTACTGCTAGTAAATATTTGCAACATGGTAGCATTTAAAAGGCTTAGTTGGCAGCGGGGCCTTGTGCTGGGTGCTGTACAACATAGAACAGGGATGATGCGGCCCTTCTGTAATGAATATAAACTTGGATAATTATGAGAGACACAAACATAAACCAGATGAACTGATTGAAGGTACTTTGGTCCCTAAACCGTCATCCTGCCCCACACAATCACATTGTTTAAAAATGTGGGCATGATTTGTCAGCAAGAAACCTGGTTGCAGTTTTCCTTTAATCCCTTGAATGACTTAAAAAAAAAAAAGTATTCCCCGATGCTGTACATAGTTGATGAATGCCCTGGCCTAGCACATGGTGTGTACTATCATTTTACCTCTCTTGTAAAAGTGCTCAATATGAAATCCCCAGTGAAGGCATGCACACTTAGATGCCAAACCAAAGCAACACTTTCAGGTGTATCTTGAAGAAATTACTACTGTAGTATTTTTTGAGAATTATAATGTAATAAAAAAGATTTTCATCCCAAAATCACCAGGTAAAATCCAGCTCAGGTTGGCAGTGACAAAGTTTAGCTATCTGATGGCTTTCAGTAGTTTAGGGTAAATGGCTGTTGAAACTAATGTTCTTATGCCACTTCACAAAAATCATAGTTGGCACTCTGGCTGTCAATCACAGCAGAGACGTCAATAATTGAACAGGCATGATGGCCACTCCAGGGCAAGATTAAGTTACATTGCTAAGAGGACAGTGTGGGAAGGTTTGCATTGCTACATTTTGCTTGGAATAAAGAGAGTACTCCAGTCTCCATGGCTGTCATCTTAACAGTTAAGAATTTTTTCCTAATATCCAATCTAAACTGCCCTTGCTGCAATTTAAGCCCATTGTCTCTTGTCTTAGCCTTAGAGGTTAACGAGAACAATTTTTCTACCTCTTCCTTGTAACAATTTTCATGCACTTGAAAGCTGTTATGGTCCCCCTTAGACTTCTCTTCTCCAGACTAAACAAACCTAATTTTTTCAATCTTCCCTCACAGGTCATGTTTTCTAGACCTTTAAATGTGGTGACATGGGGTTCGGTGAGGACAGATATACAAATAGGTTCCCAAGGGGACTGGACAGGCTTTTGCGCCTATGAACTGAAGCCAGTGCTGCTGTTTTCACTGCTTTTTTTTTTAGCCACGGTAACTAGATTAAAGCTAGATCAGTTATGCCTACGTGAGCTGCAAATCACCTTTGATTTCAGTCTAGACATTCCCAAAGGCTGTTTCCCAACCAAATAATTAGCTTGTGCAGTGTTAAAAAGGCCATTTGTTAAAATATGAACATGCAGTAATAAAAAATAATCATGTGGCTATTCTTGAAAATTTGAATTTGCCAGTCTTCACTTAGTGGCATTTATTCCTTCTCCCTTGTAGCTGCCTCAGAAGCTGACACTGCTGCTTCTTCAAGAGCGAAGGAAGAGAAGGTGCTTTGGCTGACTGGAATTTGGCGATTTAAATGAGAGGGATGCATTTAAACAGAAGCTTCCTCATTCTACTCCTTACTGTAAGGGATATCTACCTCTGACTTCCCTAAACCAACCTGGCTTGGCTTTCTAGTGCCTACCTAGGATCTCAGGGAGCACAATCCCTCTCTGAGCTCCCCAGCATGCAGGAAAAGGATGCAGCCTCCTACAACAAGCATAGCCAGCACTGCAGGCTGGTACAAGATGGGCAATGGAGCCATGGCCCTCTTCTTCTCTCCAAGCACTTGCTCTCAGGGTATATGATGAGAGCAATCTAAGAGCTTACTGGATAAAATCCAATGCCTAGCAAGTCACTCCAAGTTGGCCTCAGTGGACGCTGGATCATGCTTCTTGAGCACTGGAACTATCCGTCCATAGGGACTGCAGAGGAAGGTAAAAGGTTCCTTTGCATCCACCTCCTATCAAGGACCACAAGAAATCTTTCCTTTCATGTTTACCCCTTTGATATTTGTAGACAGTTTTGCTTCCTTTAGGCTTTGCTTAATGAAGCTATAATTCCCACATAAATCAGACCCTCCACCAGGCACTGTCATGATTTGGTTTGACAAAACTTAATAAAATGAAAGTACTTATCTGAAGTTATCACAGTCCCTTTGACCTAGGAATTTGGCTAGAAAGCCCTTGAGAACTAACTGGTATTCTTGTGAGATTTCCAGTAAGGTACTTCCTGATTTCAGTTAAGCAGGAAATGCCACTATGGAGTGCAAAGATAATCAAGAGTATCTTTTTAATGAAAAAGTTAACCAAAACTTTTTGCATATCATTTTTGTTGATTTATTTTTACTTTTAAAAAATATAACAGTGAGGGAAATGAGCGGCTTTCAATTGCCTACATTCTGTTGATTTGTGTCACTTCACAGTCTTACAGTTTTTTATGGGTAGAGCTTTGTCTTTATTATAACAATCTGCCTGGAGATACTGGTTTTGAGAGAGCCAGCTGTTCTCCACTGATGTGTCAAACGAGTGGGAATAATTTAATGCCTGAGATGGGATTTTTCACTGTGTTACAAAATGTACTAGTACCAACAGTGGCTGAGGCAGTTTATAAATAAACCTTTAAACAATCGAATTATACAAATCATGGAAAATGTATTTTTTCACACAGTGGTGAATTAGCAGAACTGCTCTACTGCCCTGTGCTGAGTTCATTTGCTGTGGAAAATGTAAAGGCTGATTCAAGTAGTGAGCTCGATGACCATTCATTCCACTGATGTCTGAGGTCAGGAAACAAAGTTATAATTCAGGGGTAGATAGTGTGTACCTGCCCTTGCATGGGCATGGATCCTCCAACCCCACACAAGGACAAGGCACGAGCAGAGTCCTTGCAGTTGGGGGACTACTTCTTCCAGCACCCATCAAAGTGCAAATTGACCCAAAAGGGGCAGGGCAGAGCCATAATCCACCCTCCAAGTCTTTTTTCTTCCACTAGGCCAGCATTGATGGCCAGCTGCACAAAGAGCAGCTTGCTGCACCACAGCCCTTGAGACTCCTCTGCCATGGGTACCGTTACTCTCAGTGGCTCTAAATGTCCATCCACTAAGCACAGTTCTGACTGTACAGGCGCCTCAGTGAATAAACTGATACATAATATTTAACATTCACCGCTGCTACATTTAGATATACTACTTTCATGTTTTCAGCCCAAAATTAGGCTTGGTCAATTCAATAAATCCACAGAACAATGCAGATCGGATCCATGACAGGGAATTGGAAGCTCAAGTTGCATTATTAAATCGAATAACACAAGCTTTATTTTTACACTGTTTGTTGCTCTCCTCCATCTCCACCCCTGGCCGCAGTTTCAGTCTAGTGTGAGAATATTTGTAATCGCTATTGCTGATTTTGGTGTCTAGAAACCACACTTTAAGGACTTACGTTTGGGGTACTGCTGGGATTGAGAACTGTGCAACCAGACAGTTTGAATTTTGCTTTTGAGAGGGTGTCGCTGGAAAGTGCACCTCTCCATCTGTGTTGTGACATTCAGGTGGATCAGTCCTCAAGGACTATCCTGTTTCAGCTGAGGCATAGATGTCAACTCTAAAAAGAGACACCCCTCCCCGAAATAGCAATTTTCCTGCATTCATAATGCCAAGGGCTATGAATGAGTCATGGGAATATTCAGGGAAAATCACAAAAGGGTCATGGCAAAAACAACAAAAGTGGATTATTTTAGTTTTGAAAACATCAGAAGTATTTGCTGAAAGCATCAGGACATAGTTTGTGGTAAAACTAACCCTTATTTTTCCAGTTTTTGTATAAGCTGTGACAGGGCGATATCTGGCTCCTGTCTTCTGCTCTGTCTACACAGACTCAAAGACCTTCAGTTGTTAAACACCTCAGTGCAGTTTATTTGAATTTTCTCTTCCCACTACCTAACTGATCCACACACCATAGTCATTTACAGTTTCAGTTTCTCTTCAGTTCTCTGCCGAGGAGACAAGTGGGAAAAGATCTCTCTCTATTGAGAGATCCTTCTTTGTTCTGGCTCGCTAGCCTGCCTCTCTTCCCTGTGCTTCCTTGCTTTGCCTTCATATACTTCCTTCGTCAATGGGGCAATTTGCTCACTAGTCGTCCTCCAGTCCATTCTAATCAGATCCTCCCTGGGGGGAATTGATTGGTGTTCAAGTGATAAGAGTGCTGGTTTAGTTGCTGCTTCCCAGCTCTCCGTCACCTTCCCTTCCTGTCTGCTGGTCCTGTTTTTTTCTTTGTTCTGGGTCTTCCTCCCTTGTCTCTCCTCACCCTCAGGATGGTCATCATGGGGTCCATTCACTCTTCACCCACAGAAATTGCATTTGATGGGCAGAGGTCACCCGCACAATTGTGGTGGGGTCTGTGGCCTACCTTCCGCCACCTGGTTGCTGAGGGTTCTCCCAACCCTCCAAACTATGTCTGGGCTCTTTCCTTTCAGTATTTTGGTGTGTGCGTGCGCATGGGGTTTCTGATGACTTCTCAACCCTGGCTACCAAGCTTGGGGTATTTGTTTCTTCTACGTCTATTTCCATATTTTTCTTCTCTTTCCCCTCTGTTTCTCAGGGCACTCCACTTTCTTTCCTTTCCTAATGACTTGTCCTAGGTCCAGTGTTTACCAACCTATCTCCTTCCAGTTTCAGTATTTTCTCACCCTTCGGTTTATTTCCTCCAGCTTGGGTTTCATCTTCCACTGCTTGGGGCCCCTGGCACCATACTGCTTCTCGAATGGGCTCAAATCTGAGCCCAATGTCATGAGGTGTGGCAATCTGGTTACTACTTTAGTTCGACCTCCTATATGGTCAGCCCTCTTTCCAGGGGAGGTCCGCTTCTATGAATTCTTCTGTCAGTTTAACAGCCAAGTCATAGTCCAGTGTGGCAGGCTGCTGCCACCTGACCCATACTCGGGTGTTTTTTGGGCAGGCTCTGTAAAACCTATTCAAGGATCAGAATGTCCATTATCTCCCTTGCAGCCTGGGTGTTAGGCCTCAGCCAATTGATGGCCCAGTCTGTCGGCCCTTGGGCAAAACCTTAGGGCTAGGGTCCCCAATCAATCTTGTAGTTTGAAATTTCTGCCTATATTTTTTAGTGGATTGGCCCACCCAATCCAAGATGGCCAGTTTACCAATTCATAGTCTTGCTTGCTCATTTGTTAAAGCCATATAGACCATGTGCACCTGTCCAGTCAAATAGGGTACTAGATGCAGGGCCCAGGTCTCCTTGCCCCAGCCCACACCTCCAGCTATCTTCTCCAAGGTGCCTAGGAATGTGTCTGGGTTGTCCGCAGGGTCCATTTTATGCATTTTCTGTGCCTGGTGCCTGTTCCCTGTCGCAGGACTCACCATCCTTTGGAGCAGCCACCGCTTCATGTGCACTTGCTCCTTTATAAAGCCTTGCAGGCTCTTATGTTGCTCAGCCAATCAAGTGAGCACAGACTGGGTCTCCAGATGGTGCACCGATACAATTCATTGTCTCTATCTGTGCCACTGTAACCCATTCAGGACTGGTATGGGGTGAATACCCCATCACACAAGCAATAACAAAAGCCTCAGAACATATATTTTTCTGAAGGGGTTTGGTATTTTTTCCCTGAACTGTCCCCTTTCTGCCCAGCTCCTTACCCCTAAAAGAATTTGAGTTCATGTGTAGAAGGAAGCTCAAACAAGCTGCAGATAAGTGGCCACTCTGCCACTGTCACGTTCTAGTTGCTGTTTTTCTTGGAACGAATGGAGCATTGCACGTAGGACTATTGTGTAGCTAAATGCTGCTTATAGAGTTAGTCCAGCATATCTCATGAGGAAGTTCACTATGTTGCCATTTGCCACTTCCTCCAAGTAAGCAGATTCTCCACCTGAATGTCCTTAAGAAAACTGCATGAGGCTGGCCGCAGTGGCCAGAGCGGGGAGAGAGCGTTCTCATTGCTGTGGAAGAACTATCGCTAACAGCAGTGCTTAATTTGTGCAGGGGCTTGCCGGAGCTGAGACCCTGCTGCATCAGTAATGAAAGTGAAAAAATTGCTTGAGCTTCAGCACTTCTTTCATTACAAATTAAGCACTAACGAGCTGAGGCAGTGTGAAAAACAGGATTTGTCTCTTCTGCGACAATGCAGCTTCTTCACTGTACTGCCAATTCTCAGCTTTACACAAGCACAGTTGCTGGTAAACAATCCTGTTGTTGTTGCTTCTGCTAAAGATGAGAGTCTGTGCACGCAGACAGGCAATCCTTCATCCACTGCAGAAATCATGATCTGCTCTCAGACCTTTGCAAGAATAAAATGAGGTTAATTCCGCTGAGAAAATTATTGGCTACGAATCATTTGCTCCGCTCTAATTTTTTTTCTTAATTTGATAGCGAGAGAAAGAGAAGCCACGGGTTCAGCAGGAGGCTGATCGAGCCAGGAATTCTTTGAGCGGTAAGCTTGGCTGTGGGATTGGCCATTCCTGCTCCCACGGCAGCAAAAGTCCCACTGACGTCAATGGTAGCTAGTATGGGCCCTTGGTGAGTATTCACAGACTCCACCACGTAAACCTCTCTTCCTCACTTTGTAAAATGGTGTAATAATGCTTACCTGCCTCTCTGCAGTGTGGTGACGATTAAGAGATGGACCACATTCAGTCTCAGATTATGCCAGCAGAAGCAAGCCCCTTTCAGCCAGCGGAGCTGAGTGACCTAGGCTACGAAGGGGGGCACTGACTCACATTCTTTTTCTGCACCAATAACCCCCTTAATTTTCAACTTGCCCTCACTGTAGCTGTCTGTAAATCTGTGAAGCTGACAGTACAGCCAACACACACAGGGCCAGACTGTGTGTGTTGCATATCCATGGGTGAGAGCCGGTGCTGCCCCACCCCACGTGGAGCCCCACAAGCCTTCTGCCTCACAGACAGCACTCTGAGTCGTCATTCGCTCCCTGCTCCCCACCCCACTGCTGTGCCAGAATATCCCAACTGTTCCCCCGCTCCCCCAACAGCCCTCTCTGCCAGCTCAGCTATGCTGGACAGCGTGCAGAGGGTTGGAGCCAAGCCTCTCCTCATCCCTCCCCATCTACTCCCTGCCCATCCACTCTGGGTGAAGGGACGGTAAGTGAGGCGCAGGTCCATGTAAGAGAATAAGTGGGTTCTTATCCCCTCCCCACACTCTTACTCTTCTTCTTGGGCAGGCAGGAAGTGGCTGCCCACACGATTAGTACCACCACCACCATCATGCTACCTAGGATTTCTTTTAGGATAACCAGAATTAAATTTTTTTTAAAACCCCAGCAACTGTGCACACGTTTCATGGGGAGCTGTGAACACGATGGTACTGTCCGCACCTTCTGATGCCATTCACAGCAATTTCTCATTCAGTTCTGCAGAAAGGTACCATATTTGCAGGCAAGCCTATTTAAGGGAAGTTGGCTGGCAGGATACAATTCTTCCCCATTTACCTATGTTTTGGGGGACCCTCTTCCTGTCACACAACACAGTCGAACAGTGCAGTATTTGTTTCCACCACACTAGTCCACTTTCATCTCCTTTTTCATTCAGTTTTCTGCCTTTCCCGCTCCTTGCTGTGGCATGGTGTAGAAGGCGTCCCCCAAAGTCATTCAAACAAACTGCTTGTGTCACTGGCCCCAAACGTTTTTGGTACCAAACGAATGGAACTGTCCATATATTCTCAAGTCTTCCTCATGGACAGGTGCAAATTTTGACTCTGTTCCATCTCTAATATTGCAGGAAAGAAGCCTAAAAGGCTAATCGTTCCTGGTGCCTTTTTTCCACTCGAACTACTGTGCTGTGAAACTGATTTCAAGTGATACCCCACAGCAGTCCCATACCAGAGTACTCAGTAGTAGTAGCAACAGCAACTGGCTCTTTCATGGATTCAAGCCTAATAAGAATAAATGCCGAGTTACAAGACAGAAGGGGCCAGTTTATGGTACTGGAATCAGAAGCTGGCACATACTAGGAACTCACTGATTACATGGACTCCAGGTTACACCTCTCTCTCCCATTTGTGAGAATGTTTTCTGGTGAAGTTCTGCAATCCTGCACTGTAAAATTAGCTGTTTTGTTGTCCTTGAAGACGTTTGCATTATAGATAATTACAGGTGAGTAAATGTACTGGGATTTGAAGTTTTTCAAATTATTCTCTGGGTTTGCAAAATTAGTTCAACACCTTCAAACCACATTTCACCTGTAATGTAAACACTTCAGGCTAGATTTGGCCTTTAGTCAGGGGCTGTGAATAAACTGTGGTGATTCAGGACTAGCCTCAGCAGGCAGTGTCTCATAAAAGTTAGCCTTCTGTGGCACAATTCCCTCCTTCCTTCCTCCTTGCTCCAAAGAGTAGTAGTTTACTTGTGTCTTATAGCAAATAATGGCACCTTCTGTATTAGCTGATGTGATGGGGGGGTTGGAGCCAAGTCTCCACTAATTCCTAATCCTTTCTCACTCACCTGCTTCCAGGGAGAGCTGTGCACTTCCTTCCGGCTATGCCCCAGAATCCAGTGTCCAGATAGCACACACAATGGCGTGATTGTTCTTACCACCTCACATTCCTCCATGTGGATGTGCAGTCCACTCACAGTCTAGTCTTTGGTTTCTCAAGGTTAATTAAAAATAAACAAAAATGCCTCTGCCTTTTTTTTTTTAAACTAAAAGGAAGCCTGTGCTAGTCCGTGTATCTGAGATAAAAGAAGCATCTTTGTACTTATTCTTTCCCCCTTTTCTGCTCCGTTTTTCATTGCCTCTTCTAGCAGCACATGAGCACAACAATGTTTGGCTTTGAGTTGAACTTTCAAGAGCACAAATTTGCCCATCCCTAAAGATAATCTTAACAAATTGCATGCTATGCATAGACATCACTGTATGCAGGTGTTGCACTAGGGCTGCATCTCTGGAGACCAGGATTAAAATCCTGATTAGGTCACAAGTGAAAATGAGTTTGGTGATCTCAACTTAATCCCTAGTGGATATTTGTTCATATTACAAGACACCAGAGTATCTGATAAACTACAGTCATTTCCTGTTCTATGTACAGGGAAAAAATCACACTCCCACTGTGTTGGTGAATGGAAATCACTGTTGCTGTTTAATGATCATGAGCATTATATGGGACTTACTTACAGGAATGTAGCTACTTCTGTGGGTGAATAGCTTCCTGATAATATCAGGAATTAGAAAAAAAATTGCTCCAAATTGGGGAAGAGAGTTACGTGAAATCACTAGACCTTTTCAAAAAAGTTTTGGGTTCCATGAAACTTAGTGAGCTACATAAAACATTCTTTCCCTTAATTTAAAGCACTGTTTTTTCCAAGGAAAACAAATTTTAAAACCATGTATTTCTAACTAAATGAAAACCTGTGTTATGCAGAAAATAAATATTCATGTCTGAGAGGAATTCTCAGCTTGTTTCTAGAACCTCCAGTGGAATAACATTTTTAAAACATGCAGCAGTCCAGACCTCATGCTTTGCCAGAGCCAAATAAAACTCGGACCTTAAAGTTTTGAGCTCTCTTCTGAATCTAGAGGCCATGAATATTCAGTGGATTCTAAATTTGACAAACCAGGTTTTCCCAGTTCTTACTAAAATGCTATGGGTAACGCTACATGGGAGTTGTGGTGGGAGCAGCGCGTAGACATGCCACCTAGGGGAGCTATTGGAGGCACTGTGTCTCAGTGGGGCCTCAGGAACAAGAAGAGGTGGTATCAATTACACTACCAAGAACTGAGTATAGTGTGCATCCACCATGCACAGGGACAGCCATTGTGACTAGTCCATGTATTTTAGGAGAGTGGGCTCCTAGTGCTTTCTCCCTTTGCACACCCACTCACTCTCTGGCCCTGGTAGATGTCATGTTTCAACTGGCATGTTAGGGCTTGGTTTACATATCCATCCAGAGGAATAAGAGAGTATAAGGACCCTTCATACACAATTATCTGGACCTTTGGGCTGATGGATAAGGGTAAGCAGACCCAACACCCACTTACTCTCTCCCTGGGGTATGTGGATGAGGAGTGGATAGGAGAGGCAGAGAATGGATGGAGCCTTGGTTTCATCCCTACGTACTTGGAGGCCAGTGTATCTGAACCAAACTGCAGGGCACAGGGTACTAATTTAGTGCTGGTATTGCAAGCCAGCTTTAAAATACTACTTCTGGGGAGCAGGGAAGGAACTGTGGCTCCTAGTGCAATGCAGCTACTAGCCAGCTCTTTTTATCCTCTGTGTCCTTGTGACATATTCCAGCCAGTAGACTATAAATAAATTACTAGTCTCTTTTAATTTATCTGCATATTTAACAAGAACTGCTTGAGTTTATTCAGACTGCATATGATACTGCCAAGGGAAAAAGAGGTGCTTTCTCAAAAGCTTTTGTGCTAAACTGGTATATTAGCAACTAAATCCAGAGGGCTCCAGATCCAATCCAGCTAAAGGGCACACACAATAGTGCTTGTGGTACTCCTGGCGCCCTGTCTTGCCTGGTGGTCCCCACACTATATGGCACTGCCTCCCATTCAGACTTCGGGTGTAAATTTTATGGGTCCATGATCTCCTCCAAGCTCAGGACCTGGATCCATAAATCCAAGCTTAATTTATGTCCATCAACTCTGAAAGTGGGCCCTGTATTCCATTTTAAAATTGATGATGTTTGATGAGCTAGGTTAAAAATGTTCCAAGATTGGGGAATAGGCAGTATGATCCAACCTTTACTGGCTTTGGCTCAACCAGAGTGGCTCATATTGGCTGATGAACTACCAGCAGCAGCATTATAATGGAGGGCACCAAAATAACATTCGGTAATTTTTTAAAGCAGCCATACAGAACTAAATCAATTGTGACAAAAAGCCTTTATCTCTTGATTTTATGTCATCTTTGAAGGCCTCACCAAAGACTTCTTGAAAGATTAAGGTTTTTTTAGTATATGCTTTGTTCCATATCCAGCCTTTTCAACAGTCTGTTTGTCATTTTATCTCTGCTTTTTTCCCACCCCTTTCTGCTGGTTTTGCTTTTCAATTTTGGCTCTAATTGGCTATTAATCATCTCTTCCCAAGTATGATCTTTCTGGCTTTTTGATCTGCATGTTTATGGCTATGGATGAACAGTGGGTTGCCAAAAATAATTTTCATACATGATCTATTAATGCTAGAAGTACGTATTTTTATTCATTTAAAAATACTATCCAGATGGAAACTAGCAGCTAGCAGATTCTATGGCACACAGAGCACCAGGAATTAAACCTCAGGTAGGTACTCACACATTATGGTAAGGAGTTTATTAATATAGATAGGAAACTGGGAAGAAGTCAATTTTTCAACACCTTTCATATCGCTTCTCCAGCCCATCCCCTATGACTCGATATTCTGATCCATCTCTAAAATTAAGGATGAAAGGTGTTGGAAAATCTTTATTCCAATTTAGAGACGGTCATAAACCCTGGGGGGAAATGTTCCAAAACTTTTGCAAAAAGTGCCCCCTCTCTTTTTTAAGTCCAAATTGGAAATTTCTATGAAAACTCTTCTGACCACTTCTTATTCCTGTGTCGATATATAATTGAGGTGAATGAGCAACAGAGTGAAATCACTGCCTCTGTATCGTTTAGCTGGATTTCTGGAAGCTTGGTGTCACAGTCCTGAACTACCTCCTATAATCTGCAATAAAATCTTCAATCTGGAGGCATCCGCTTTGCAAATGATTAATAACAGAGTGGTACTGGGGCCAGCCCTAAATAGCCCAGAGTCAGATGCCCAGGGAGCCATCAGTGCCAGGGAACTCGAAGGCCCCGATGAGGCCTGGGAGGCAGCGGTAGGAGACATAGCAGGAAGTGGCCCCGGGGGACGAGGTGAGTGAGATCTCCTGCCTGAGACAGGTCAGTGTGTTGCTGTGGGATCCCTGCTGACCACCCCCGCCACAAACAGGGTCCTGGGCTGGGATTTGGTGGAGATGGTGGGCCTGTGTTCCCTTATCCCCTGGCCGTCACCATCTTCGGCTGATGGCCCATGATTCTGGCTGCCAGGCCTCATAGCCCTGGGCAACTACTGTTGACTCTGGCTGCTAGGCTGCGCCGCCCTGGCCCAAGGGGGCTGCTGTCCTGACTTGGATTCCTGAGGCATATGGCTGGTAGGCTGAAAACAGTCCAATAGACTGTACCTGCGAGGACACCCCATCCATCCCAAAATCCCCCTACCAGGGGAGATGGGATGTGCATACCCTGCGATAGAGCCCAAGTCACACAGGTTGGATATAGATCTGAACTTTTCTGAAGTAAGAGGGTGTTTTGGTTTGGCCCCATCTCTACATCACAGTCATCAACGGTCATGGCCAGAAGAAATTACAAATGCACCAAGAGCATGGAAACAAGAAGAGTTAATAGCCTTTCCTTGTGATTCAACATGGGTTCAAACTGCTGCTCAAGCAATACACCTACTTTGTACTAAGTCTACCAAAACATAGCAAAAGCAATTAATTAATAGGGTGAGATAGGGCCCTATTGAAGTCATTGGTAAAACTCCCACTGATTTCAATGAAACCAAGATTTCACCTTTCGAGACAGCTGCATGGTTATAAAAATATGTGCAGGGTCCCACATATTCTGCAATTCCACGTCTGTGGACTTGACAACAGAAGCCACCATTTCCGGAATTATGCTACAGCATCTACAATTTCTGGGTTTTTTAAATCCATGTTTCTAGCTGTTATGTTTACAAGTATAACCTTGAAAATGTGACTGGAATGTCCAGCCAGAAACAATAGCACTGCAAGACATGAACTGTGACAGTCCTCTCAATTGATTGTTAACTCTGAAACATAAAGATGTCAATATACGGCAACATTGTTATTTACTTCCCTGCGGAACATTTTAGCAAGACCAGCTAGCTAACCTGCTTATGTCACAATCTCCAATTGCTTTCCCAGGTGTCAAAGGCCATGACTGTCACTGCCCCAGGTTCCAAAGACTTTCATCTTCTCTGTCAAATTCTACTTTACAGTGCAAAATCTATTGTGTGACATCTGTACTGTTTTCCTGTGTAGAGGACTGGCAGGGACTGAATATCAGATATCAAGCCCCAAAGCACAGACACATATCAGAAGTTGAAAACACTACATACTAGGAATCAATCTGATTTGAATATCAAAATAACAACATAGGGCACCTGCCCTGATTGTATTAGTCATTTTCATGTTTATGATCATTAAAAATGCTCATTTTTATATTTAAAGGAAGATATCACTGAATTTCCAGTTTGTTGCACAAGAGCACTGTAGAACTCAGGATCTAGATATAGATAGGGACTTGAATATATGTTAATATAATGGATCCCGCTTCTGGAATCCTTACAGGTGAGTCCATGTCAGTCAGCATGAGTAAGGGTTGCAGAATCACATCACTGAATGCAGCTCTGGGCTTTCATCTTTATTACCATAGTGTGAAGTATAATATTGGGGCCCAATTCAGCAATTCTTACTCATGGATAGTCCCACTGACTTCAAACAGGACTATCTTCATGAAGAAGGACTATAGGTAGGTAAATTGCAGGTAGTGGCCTTTGAAATGTAACATGGTGGTATTGCCTGGGTCTTGGTTCTGTTGATTCATCACTAACAATACTAAAGTCCATGTCACAGTACTACACCATTAAGGACAATAATCCTTAGGGGAGGCCAATTAAGACTAAAGGGGGACTATGCCAAATAGCGTGGACCCTTCACAGCAACGCAAAAAATCATGATGATGGTGTTGTATGACTATGTTGAAGCTGTCTACACTGTTCCAGCCTGTGGTAAACAATATAGCTTTTAATTTTCCAACAATATACAAGCTTTTCATTTTTTTCTTTTAAATTGTTGTTATTTAGTTTTGCACAAACAAGAAAACAAATAAAACAGCAAGGCAAAAATATGAGTCAAAAGAAATGAACACGAACATATTTCTATAGTATATTGCAGACTCTCTAGAGACTCAGGCAAATCTTAGTCCCGATTCTGAGCTGCACCTCTTAGGATATGGTCTGGCCCTCTTCTCCCTCTTACAGGCCCCCTCCCACTCTCAGCCATGTCCTGCCATCCCCCTACACCAAAGTCTGAAGGAGAAGGGACGGACAGTCTTACACTGCCAGACAGGTAGATGTGGATGTTTTCTATCTCCTTTAATGCCATAGGAAGGGTCAAAAGGGTCAAAAGGGTCAGAATGCAAACCGGACCCAGAGTCTGGAAGTCCAGAATGGCCCTTGCATGTCACTGTGTGTAATTCAGATAAATGCACCTCCAAAAATATGTCAAGGGGAGGGAGAAACCATATGCATTTGAGAAGCCAAGCAAGCTCTCTATTCTAACCTCTGACTGCTGATGTGCAAATACACAGAAAGTTGCCCTTTTACACAACACTGACATTACTATACCTATAGTATGAAGACCTACCCTTAACCGCAGGTTCTGCTGATACATCTTTACCCTCTTCCCTGATATATTTTACAATATTCATTTGATCTGCTTTTGCAACCCCTGCTTGTCTGAAAACAATTTTCTTGGCATCTTTAGTTATGGAACCTCTTCTTTGTTCCCGGATGTCTTGAATGCTAATCAACCTAAGTAATTAAAATGTTTAATCCCCTATGCTTGGCAAAACATCTGTCTGGGAGCAATTTCTTTGTGGCCTCCTTTGGAATAAATATGCATTGAAGATTCGTTGTTGTGTTTTCATAATACTGATCACCCACACTTTATAGTGCGTGGCCCAGTTATTTCCATTATTATATTTTCTTTCTCTGAAACTAAGCCAAATACAGCAACCCGATATTACCTTTTTAGCTCATGCAAATCTTCTGTAATAAAACTTCTATACATTTCTAATACTACTTAGAGCAGGGGTTCCCGAACTTTCTGCTGGCATAACCCCATTATAATGAAGTCTTTCCTGCTGGGACCCCAGACAGCATGGAGAATGCCATTTTGAAGAGCAATGTGCCATTCTCCACACACTATAACTTTACATGCACTCTATGTGTGAGGTCACAGTGCACGGAGGATGCCATTTTTGCTCTACAAAATGGTGTCCTCTGCACAGTGTGAGCTCATACAGATGGTGTGTGCAAGGTCATGCTATGCAGACAATGCCAATTAGTAGGGCAAAATTATGTCCCCTATGCATCATGACCTCGCATGCATTGTGCATTCAAGGTCATGCTCTGCAAGCAAAATGGTGTCCTTCGCAGAGAAAGGATCGCCACGACTCCATCTGCTGAGCGTGTGACCCCAGCTGGGGTTGTGACCTGCACTTTGGGAACCACTGACTTAGAGCCTACAACAGGGATTCTCAAAGCCTGGGGGGGGATCATCAATTTTTAGGGAGGGTCGTCACAGCCTGAAATATTTTCAAAGGGGATCTCTGCAAAAACAAGTTTGAGAACCCCTGGCCTACAAGAATCAGGAACTAGGGTAATATTGTACCCTCTTCCTGACTGCTTTCATTCTGCAAGTGTCAGATTCTCTAGCACACCATTACTAAACATTCAGTGCAAATGTCTTCAAACTTGGGTACCTAAATGTAGGCACATGCAGTAAATCCATATTTAAACTCCTATTATTATTAATAATTATATATAATTAATAATTATTAATTAGTACTTAATATTAATATTAGCAATCTATTATTATTATTATATGTACTAAGGCAGTGTCTAGTCTGAGTGGCACATGCACATAAGAAAGAGAGAATCTTTAGTTTAAAATAGAATAGACAAGGAAGGAGCAAGGCACTATTATGAGTACTCATTGTAGATGGGGAATTGTGGCATAGAGAGATTGAAGTGACTTTCCCAAGGTCATGTAGGAAGCCTGCACTAGTGGAAAAACCTGAACTGAGACCTCCTGAGTCCCAAACCCAGCCTTCACCATAAGACCATACATCTCCTCTTAAATAAGTGGCCTGGTTTCTGATGTGCGGAATGTGAGCTGTGGGTTCTCAGCACCTTTAAAAATCAGCCCACATATTTAAGTGCATGAATATGCATTTTGGTGTCCAACCACAGGCACTCAAGTCTTCCTGTTTAATCCAATCAAGGGAAATATGTCCTACAGCATCTTTAATTTACTCAGGCTTTCTATTAATAACTCACTGATATTTCATTAGCAGGCAAACGAGGTCCTGTATAGAGAGCTGGCCTTAAACTGTGTTAGATAACCCTGTTAAAAAACAGCTGTCAACCTTGGTTCTCTGATCCTGACAAACAATTACCATACATACTGGTTGCTATCGTTGCCGTAGCATGCCATATAGTGGGATGTCATTTCTTGCATTCCTCAATCTTGCTAGACAAAACTTTGCTATGGTCTAGTATGTTCTAATGTTGTTCTAATGTGTTAGCTGTCCCCCAGCCACACTGGAATAGCTATAAATCTTAATATTGACAAGACTTTATACAAGTAATTTTAATTGCTCTTAAAAATAAAATTTGTCCACACATGCAGAAAGGAAATACGGTTTTTCAATAAGGGCCCAATCCACCAAACCACATAAACATTTATGTAACTTTAAACACACAAGTAATCCTATTGACTGCAATGGGACTATTCACATGCTTAAAGTTACACATGGACTCATGTACTGGATCATACCATAATCTGTTCATAAATCTTTTATTATACTCACATTGTGCTCTGCCTTTTAGAAGGATGCAATATTTTCCCATAATTACATTGCAAGGAGACAAAGAAAAGACAGATGGGGACTGGACTGACATTACCCCTCAGTGAAGATCAGTGAAGCAATGACAAATGCCTTTCCTTGTCTACGAGAATGATATTTCTCCAACTCAACCATTCTCTTTCTTACAGTCCAGGTGAATACAAAAACCACAGGATAATTAGCACTCAGAACAAATGGTATATTACAAAATCAATACAGCAGAATCCTTGCGTGAATCTAGCACAGTAAATGTCACACCGTGGGTACAGAGTGTGCTCCTGCAAGCCTAAACTACCTAGCATACAACAAGATCCTAGCACCATACCGCCACACCTGTGTTTGGAGGGGGGTTCTGTTCATGGATTTCTTTCCACTTGCATGGGAAGGTCAATGAAATCAAGGGAAGTTAAATGTCTAACCACCTTTAGCACATTTGAAAATCCTACTAAGCACTTGCCTGCAAGTTTAGTGGTCTAAATATCTTGCCTGCAAGTTTAGTGGTCTAAATATCTTGGAAAATCTGAACAGAAATGCTCACCTGAAAAATGCAGAGAAAATATCCCCTACATGGGCCACTCGGTTCTGACACAGGAAAAATTCCCATCGACAGCCAGAAGATTTTCCTTATTAGAGATTCCAGGCTTAGACTGTAGCATTTATGTTCAATACGTAGCAGAGGTAAAACAGTAAATGGTTTTATAAATAAGTTGTATACTCTTACAAACAATGCTAAAAATTTGATGGACTCAAAGCATGAACTGCTCTTGCCTGCTAGAAGTTCTGTTTCTTCATTAGAACATGGGTGGAGCAGTGTGAGGAAGTTCATACTGCTCACACTGCTGCTAACCACACTGTACCTGTTCTATAGATAAATACAGAACTTCAGCCTCCAAAGGTGTCATTAAAAATAGTTCTCACATGAATAAAGTGTAAAAAGTGGTTTCACAGGCCAGTCTCCTACCAGCACTCCCATGTATCTTATTTTTTACTTCACGAGCAGCACAAGGTACAAAGCATACATAGTGCTTTGCTGATGTAACTGCATATGAAGTGAGTTGTTTCATGGGAACCTGGGGGACACGTTAACATTTCACCCTCTGAGGTGATGGCAAAAATTCAGATTGTAATCTACTTTGTGCTAATTCTGCATCCTATGAATATGAACATAAAAGTCCAAAGGAAGCAGGGATACATGCCTCTTCTTCCCCCCCACCCTTGGGATGCCTCCGTGAAAGAGAAGAGATCCTACAAAATCAGACTTCCTAATGCAGTAAGCTGCTGCTGAGAATAGTCACAAATCCTTTTTCTCCATCTGGTATTGCTGATACCATGTTCCATTGCTCATTATTATTATTATTACAAAATACTTATATTGTATCGTACATTTACATGATGCATTACAAACACTGAGCTTGAACCTGCAAACCTTACCCACATGAGCTGTCCTTCCTCAAGACAGCATAGTACTGAGGATGCCTGGTTTGTTTGAAAATACCCAATAAAGTCCCCAGAAGATGACATATTAGATATTAAACTGTGATACTATGTTTGGTTTTGGTCTCCAGGCCTATAGGAATTGAAGACCATTAAGTCAACCATATCTGAAAGCATGAGGATGGCAAAATATTGAGTTTTAAAGGAAGCTGTAAATAGTCATTTGTCTTAGTTCACGCACAATTGACCCAATACAATAACAGTTCTATGTTATGCCAGATGGATACATGAATCTGACATACTAATCTGAAATTTGATTGTCTGAGCAGAAAAGCAAGGACCTGATTCCCTGAACCTTGTGTAGTTGTTTGCAGTTGTGCAAAGGAGATGCAAAATGCTACCAGATCAGGACAGTAGCATTTGAATATGCCTCAATGACTACACAAGGTGCAAGGTAGCGGAGAGTCAGGTCCTAATTTTCTAAAATCACACATTGAGTAATACTTTACTCCATGAGAATTCTCACTGAAATCAATGGGGCTTCTCATTGTATAGGGAACAACAATATGAATAAAGGTAATAGAATCTGGCTCTAAATAAAATAACTCACTTTTATGTTTCTCCAGAAATTGTAAAAGCATTAGTTGACATTATAGACTAGTGAAGGCTGATATGGGAAAGACTAAAACAAGAGGAAACCAAAGGCTGCAAAATCATTAACCTGAATATTATTTCCCCTGCTAGCTGTATTTTTAGGATCTAGTTATGAAACCCTGTAAATATATATATATGGTAGTGCTGATATTTGGCCGTATGAATGGCGTGCAATAATATATCACACCATGACTACTGGCCTATTGTGTAGAGTAATGAGACTGAAGATAGGGTGGTTTGGTAACAAAACGGAAATGACTGGGTGCACTTCTGTGCCTCTTTCTGTCATTTATACAGAAATGGTGAAATCCTGGCTCAGCTGGACATCAATAGGAGTTTTGCCATTGACTGCAGTGTGGGGCCAAGATTTCACTCCTGGTTTTCACGTTTTGTCGTACTATCTTGTCTATATGTACACACAAAAGCTCCGTGTGTTTTCTCGTTTCCCCCCCTGTTGGCAGCTAAATCATAGTATTTGAAACTGTAACAGAGATGAGCCTGAACCACAGTATTTAAGGACCATTTTCCAAATGCCCCATTATTCAAAAGATTCAGATATGAGGTTTTAGTTTGGATCCATCTCTAATTTGTGTACATGCACGCACACACACACACGTTACAGATTTCCTGAAGGATGTCCATAGTACCCTTAGCAGTTATATCAGATGTAATTCAAGCAAGGCTTTTGTAAAGTTCAAAAGAAAAGCAACAAACAATTTTTTAATGAGACTCCATTAGACAAACTTTGTTCATAAATCTTCCAAATCATTGTTTTGATTATTGTGCTTCATGAATAATAGTCAAGTTTTTCACTGCTTAATGACTGGAAAAATGCCAAAGCTCTGGGAAAATGGTTTATTTTAGATGTTGTATCTAACACTGCTGTTGGCTGTCCTGTTTGGAGAAAACTGATACAAATGACTGGAAATTCTGGGCTGCCCAGCTATGTTTCACTTTGCAAGCAGTCCTCACACGCTGCCATATAAGTTCAACGTCATGTGCTTTATTTACGATGTTATGTACAGACAAGTTTGTGTTCCCACAGCATAAAGCTTTCCCCAAACTTCAAACTGCTCCCTAGGCACAGGGCGTGAGGGGGGAGTGATCTCAGTTCTCAGCTCCTGGGCTGGTTTCCCCTTCCTTCCAGTCTCCCCTTCTCCCTTCCTGAACAGAGCAGTGAGTCATGCTTAGGCTAATCCCATGCTATCAGGCCAAGAAAGGAATTTCCACAGCCAAAATCAGAAAAAAGATATTAATTTATTTTGAAGATAAAAAGACTAAAAGCAAGATCTTGCAATCCCATACTCAGGCGAGTAGCCCTAACTGATGTAAAGAATCCCATTGGCTTCAACAGGCATCGCAATGGGTTTACTCACTAGAATCAATATTTCTCACATGGGTAAAGGCTTGCAGAGCAGATCCTAAATATGCTGCAACATAAGAATGCCAGGTAATGTAACCTTATGTACTGGTTGGAATGATTCGGCTCTAAGGAGTTATTTTAGAACAGTAGACAACTCATGGAAAACACTGAAAAACATTCTGTTTAGTTCTATGTGCAGGAAAACTTGCTCCTATCTATTAATTTCTCTGAAATAGCACATCCACTAGTCTTTGTCCTACTGCATACAGCAGGAGTAGCTACTAAAGCGTCATTCCTAATCTGACACTGTCAGAACAAGCACATCTCTTCCATCCAAAATTAAACCTCTCAGAGCTAAAAAAGCAGTCGTTTCTGTAACTTAACCAAGTTTATAAACACTTAAGAACTGATAACAACTCTACAAATGTTTTTTAAAGTGGGTTTGCATTCACAAAAGTCACTCTAAGAACGGCACTGGATCTGCTCCACTTTTCCTACTTTTCTCCTATTTAGTACTGTGGAGTAAACACAACTCAGAGTGAGACAGAGCAATTTTGGACTCTTGCATCATCAACAGAATCGTAAACTATATTGTGACTGCTGAATCTTTTTATTGTGGGGTATTATGGCCAACACTGTGAAAAATGAGTGCTTAAAGTTAGGCTCCAAATTGCTATTTTGACACTATGACCTACTCCAGTAAAGCACTTAAGCACATTCGGAACTTTAAGAATATGAATCGACCCACTGACTTCAATAGATTTACATGCTTATGTACTTCAGTGGATCAGAACCCTAACTAGAAGGTACTGAGAATTCAGCACTTTTGAAAATCAGTCCATAAGTGCGAGCCAATAAGAACCTGGATTCTCTTTCCTATCGCAGGTTCCGTTTAGCGAGTTGGTAGTGTCTCATCCAGATATGGTATAAATATGTTAATGGCAGAACTCCGGTAACATGCTCCATGCTTCTACAACCCATGTACAAGACTACATGTTTACAATGCTGAGGTTCTCAGTGGCCTTTATATGGTCACCTTAATGAGGCATGTCACTAACATACTACCCCCACAGCTTTACAAATCAACCAGGCTGATAAATCAAACACATGGCCACTATTACAATCCAGAAGACTTTGTTTGCTTGTCTTTGTGTAGTTGATTTTTGGGAGTGATGGTGGGGGGGAGAAGGGGGGGGAACGGTCATTTCATTTTAATGAAATTATTAGGAAAACTATTATTTTGTTTTCATTTTCACTGCACAGGATTTGAATACAGTTTAGGAAGTACCCATACTTTTTACTGATTTCGGTTTTTTGGGAGGGACTACTTTTTTGTACTGTCTTTTTTGTCAAAGAATAACAACAGATACTGCAGTGCTTATCCTAGACACAATTATTACACAGCATTACTGACAACCTCAGAGTCCGACAAGCGTGTTGTGCTATCTCAGAGTAGAATCAATAAGCAACAGGAGCAGATTAATGGTTTCAAACAAAGATCCTACTTTATACAACCAGCCCTAGTGATAACATATCAAGGGAAGGAAAAACAGGAAATAAAATTAGGCTCAGATTCTGATACCCCTTGTATCATGTTTAGTAAAGTCTTAATCCATGATTAGGCCCATTGACCATAGTGGGATTACTCGCGGAGTAAAATAATATTCATCGTCAGTCAGGCAATCACAATTGGGCCTATGTGAGTATGTGACTCCAGGCACTCCTGCATTCATACCTTACACACCACTGCAAAGATTTTTGTACAAAATATACCAAAATATAGAGGGATCATCTAACAACGCACTAATCAATGATATCATTGTAAAAGATGTGTAACAATGCTCTATATGAAATTATGGACACACTAATATTATGCTTTAAAACTCTGTGACTGAAAGTTGTTTAAACAGGGCATATCAGGGTGAGTTGATAAACAGGTTTTCTCTGGACAAAGGAAAGAGGACAACACCTCAAACAAAGCATGGCCCAAATTCAATGGGCTATTCACTTGCATCAGAAGTTGCAGCAGAAACAGATGATTTGCATAGTAGCAAAGACCAGCAGAGGAAGAACCAGAAGGGATCCTTATCTTCCAGACCCCCTGGATCCTTTACTGAGCATGAACTTTATCTGGGGGTACCTTTCAGAAGAATGCATTCAAACGTTCACTGAACTATAAAGATGGGGGAGTGAACCCCTAAGTTATCCATCACTTAAAGAAGACATGGAAATGAGGCAAGTTGATCTCTATGATGGGTCCAAGCCAAGCTGACTAGTAAAAAGTTGGAAAGAAGAACGTTGGTGAGAGAAAAACGACATTGAACAAAGACTGTACACTGTCGCTACCTTTATTGCTTTTACTTGGTACCACTTAATCCTTGCTCTTTTGTTAACAAACTTGTTTTGCTTTCATGATAAATTATCAGTAAATTCAGTAAAGTGTGTGCTTCTAGTGAACTAACACGTTACAAAGTTCTATTGTTTCCGGATAGTCAGCAAATCTAATACTTTTTCGGTGAGGGTCCAATGAGAGAGACTGGAAGGGTGCTAAGGTCAGTCTGCAAAGACTAACCGAGCGGGGCAAAGCCAAGGTCAGGCAAAGCTGCACAGCCACAAGGGTTGAAAAGCAGATGTTGACTGAACCCTTACCTGGCCTGGGTGAACCTCAAAATGCCACAGAGTAGCATAGTGATTTATTTTTGTGGGCATGCCCTTTGTGCCCATATTTGAAAACTGATCTCCTACAGATTGTGTGTGTGTGTGTTGGGAGACACTGGAAATAATACAGACTCATCCCATTGCGATTATTAAGAAATTCCTTCCATCTTGTTACATGCCATTGCTTTATATTAAGTTTCATATAAACATGTACGCTGTACTGGTGTATTATGAATAACATAATCCTAAAGAATATCATAAAGGCAGATTTGTTTCTAAATATTATTACGATTTGATTAGTGTTTCTCTTATTAGTATTTCTCCTTTAGCCTAAGAGCTCCAGGATGGAACAGAGCTGCACTGTTCTAGGCATTGTACAAACATGTATTTCAGAATTTTCCATTAAGTGCCTGTAGGGGTCACACCCATCTCTGATATAGAAGTCCATTTACTACAGGGGATTTACACAGAAATGAATTAGGTCCAACCAAAGTCTTTTTAGGATGTGTCAATGTATCAGACTGAAAATTCAGTTATTCCAGAAGGGTACCTGAATGTAATGCAGATCTGTATACACTACAATAAAACTCAGTTTGATCTAACATGTTAAGTTAGGAAACTTTTCATTTTATTTGCTTCTCTCTTTTGAAAACAGCTTACTATGCATTTTTTTTCTTTTATGAGCCACCAAATTACATATGACCAACTATACCTATTTAGTGAAAATGGGTTCCATTAGTGTGTAATCTTATCCAAGCATTGTTTTCTTCTAAAGGAAAATAATGGAGAACAGGTGGGGATGCTTAGCATCCGGCTCCTGTTTCTAGAATTACAATCTGCTGGGAGCCACCAGCAATCTCTGAAAGCTGTCAAAAGTGCTCAAGAAAAAGTATGATCCAGAGCACACTCAGTACATTAAAAGCCTTTTTGAAAATTTAAGTAGGTGCAACAAGAGAAAACTAGAGAATGGTGTAGGGATTTTAAAGTGTCCCTGTAAAAGGTCATGATTTCCTTCTGCATCCCACAATAATTCAAGATGTCCTCCATTTCCACAGATGGAATTAGCTTTTTTTTCTTCAAATATCTGCCATATGCACTATAAACTATTCCGTTTTACTATCCAAATATAGCACCATTCACACCACTGGAAAATAGGGGCTTCAATTTCCCCTAGAAGAGTATTTCCCCACAGTTTTTTATCAAATTATTTCTGAGTCACAGAAAGTGCTGTATAGATGACTATCTCCTTGAATTTTTTTTTTAAACTTCATGTGATGTGCTGCACAGTAGTACGTTGTTGTAACTGAATGACCAAAACTATGAATGACCATGAATTAAAAAAATACACATTTTTCTGTGACTTTCATCATCCTTGTCTTACTGAATGGGAAAGATGATAGAGAAGAGGTATTGTAATTGAGGGCCACGTTTTCGAACAGGGGCATTTCCAGTCGCAGACTTAGTAACCGGTTAGGCTGATGTGCGCACATGTGGCTTTATAGGCACATCCATTATATCTTTGTTTTAAAATTTGACTCCAAAGTGTGGGGGGGGGGGTGAGCGGGAGGAGGGAGAGGGGGGATATAGGTAAGGCAAATTTCAACAGACATCCTCTTCCAATTTTATTAAAATAGTCACTGAAGCTTGGTGGATATCATTGATTAAAACTGTGTCATATCTATCTAGCTACTTATACAGCCTTATAAACACGGTACCATCTTAGGGCCCACGTTGTTCTAGGATAAGGAATATTGCATTGAGTTTTAAAATTTGAAACAGCTTAAATGGCTTGGGGTTGTGATGTTAATTTAAAATGGGGAGTAAGAAGGGGCAGCATTAAGAGAAGTTAAAGTTATAGCCTTAGGGCCAGATACTCCACTAGTGGAAATTGGCAAAGAACCACAGACTTCAATAGAATGATGATAGATTACATGAGCTGAGTATTTTGCCCTGAGAGTTAATCAATATTTGCATTCAATATACATTCAAAGTGGAATATATTGAATATACATTCAAAGTTCTGTTGATTATTATTTCTCTTTTGGAACCTAATGCAAAGTCCATTGAAGCCATTGGAAAGACTCCCACTGACTTCAGTGGGCTTTGAATCAGATCTTCTCTGTGCCTTGGTAGTTGTTTCCGTCTTACACATGCTAGTCTTGCTCCTCTGAAGTAGTAGCCTGCTGAGCTGTGGCTACTATAACAGGCATCTCGTGTGTCTGAATTGCCTCAAGATCCTCTTTTCTTACTTCTGTTGCTCTTCAAAGGAGACAAACTGGCAGCCACCACCTGTGACCCCCCGAAGATGCTCGTATAAGTAGCACTTCATATGAAAACCTATTGCTGCTGTCAAAGAAAATCCTGTGATGCCTCATAGCCTTGAAGATGCTATTTGGTGCTCAGCAGAAACCCCAGTTTGTACAAACAGTGCCGCACAGATAAAAGGGAAGAGCCAGCAAAAGAGGAAAATGTTTGCGTTAGGGAAACGTTTCACTTCACACTTGGTTTTGAAAGAGGGATGATAGCAACAGGAGTTTTCAATCTCAAGGAAAGACTATTGCCTCATCAGCTGAAAAAGTAATTGCTAAAAATTTTTCAACCTAAGGGGCAACTAAACAGACTTCAGTACCATTCAGTCTAGCTGAACTGTGGCTTGCTGAGACAAGTGGTTATATAGAAGTGTCAGATGCATGGCCCTAGTTCTGCTCTCTGTCTGTGTCTGGAATCATATGGATTCTGGACTCTTCTGACTAAAAGAAATGTTTTACTACTTTTTACTCCTGTTAGCTCTGCAGAGCCAATACAGCCAGATGCCAATAGAGTGAACTGTATTCTCTTCTGGCTTGTGCATCATGAACAGAATTGTTGACCAAATTCCAACTGCAGAATCTTTATTACTGGTGGTGATGTGAGAGCCAAAACGAGCACAGCTTGACTTTCTGCTCCCAGGGTGAACGTGCAGCTCCAGCAGTTAGATTTAGCATCTCTTTATTTGTAGACTGAGCACATTTTATATGGAGGGATTGAGAGACAATGAACATGAAAGCTCATGATGCCATTTTTACAAAGTCCCTATTCAGAATATAATTATACCTTAATGCTAAAGCTCTAGTAAAGATATTTGAAAATGAAGTATTAAAAGTGCAACATTTTGGTAAGTGAAATATGCGGGCTCAGACATCAATTTCTTAATCACCCTTTCAGTCAATTAAAAACAAAGATAGATCAAACAATGTAGATCTACTTACATGCAATAATTACAGTTTTGTAAGCTTGATAAAATGTAAATTCTTTAGCTAAAATTACAGTGCATGTGTCATTATAAATACAAAATAATACACAGGTTCAAAAAAGGGTGAGTTAGTGTAGTGGGGAACCAGAGAAATTCTCCCCTCACGCCTTCTTTTAAGTTATTTGCTGCTTGTTAATAAACATTGAATAACTTTCTACTTAGGAATTCATGTGTCTCCTCTTCTATCTATTTTTCTGCAAATCTTTAAATTAACATTTGCTAAATCTATTTCAACATGTAATTCACCTCACTCTGGAGCACCCAGGCTTGGGTTCAGCTCCTAGGAATTTCATCAATTCCAAATTTATATTTCCTTGTTCACATTCAATAATTTTTCCCTTATGTGGTATAAACTGAGAATTACTGTTTTGTAATCAGTAAACTCACACTGGGGTGAAACAGGTATAAATCAGAGGGAATCCGGTCCTTGGATTTTCAATAACACAACTTTTTTTCACAATTCAGATACGTGGATACATAGTTTTAAAATAAATGTGTGTGCTTGAAGGTTCTTCCTGCACCTAGTTTACCACTGCTTTTTAATAGTTATTATCCACTGCATTTGATTTTACAGTTGTAAAAACACTGTACATTTCCCTCCTTTGCTCTAGCTTGGATACTATGCCAAGAATAATAATTACTATAAAGGACTTTAGCTTCATTTTAGAAGCAAAGTCTTTTCAAGATAAGAACTCAATTTGCAAGAAATAAAATAGTAAATTTTGTGAACCAAAAGTGATGTTAGAATAAAAGATACACAGAGAACAGAATGTCTGATTTCATGAAAATCTCATTGCGTGCTTAATTTTATGCACTTGGTGCATAATGACTTTTCCATCTTTCTTCAAAGAAAAGAAATCTTCAATTTCAAAACCATGTGTTGGCAAATAAATCTGTCCTGAATTATATCATTCTGAACTTTCTGGAAGACACTATTCTTTTTTGTTCATAATACCACGATTTTGATATACAAACAAATTGCTTAATTTTTTCATGACTGCATTTGTGCATGTGCCGTATGCAAAGTATCACCTTCTGGCAATGTTGCTTTCAGACCTAGAGCGCTGCCTCTGCATTTGACACAGTTGCTCACTCTTCTCAGTATGCAAAATCTGGATCCAATTTTCAAATGAAAAATCCCATTTCTGAACATTTATTTTACTGTGGAATGACTTTACCAATGGTTGGTGTATAGACTCTTTTCGACCTTGGTGATTATTTATTTAGATTTTTATTCTCTTCAAATTGTTGATGGAAAATGTTTGCCTGCTAGCGGGGATCACATGCTTCTGATTTAAAGGGTGAATGATTTATACTGCCAAAAAAGCAACTGGTCAGCAACTGTGCAGTGTCTTTATGGATGTTAAGACAAGAATGAGGGTAAAATTTTCTAAAGCACTGAAGTGTCTTGTGAGCCTAACTTCCATTTTCAAAAGGGAGTTAGGTACTTAGGAACCTAAATCTCATTGCAAGTTAGTGGGACATAGACTCCCACAGAGGTCACTTCAGAAAATGGGAGGTAGGTGCTTTTGAAAACTTTAGCAAGGAGTTCCTTGCTCAGGTATGGTACACTAGTGAAGGGCTATATAGAGATTTTCTTCTTAGAAATCAAATCAAGGTCCCACATATTTTCTCAACTCTCGCAGGTTCATTTCAATGCAGCCCATGACAGAGGAGCCCAGAATTTGATTCTTAGCCCTGGTCTTTCACTGCCTGGGGTAAGAGAGGCTTGGAAACACATGGAGTCAAAGTAGGCACTCAGGGCCTCGGTGATTTTGTGTTACTTAACAGCAGCCTGTCCTGCTGCTGATGTAGTGTCAATGGAATGCAAAAGATATCTTGCCTACTGAGGTGGTGGTGACACACCGGGGAGAGTGTTAACATGAGGAAATGGTGTTAAATTGGGAAAATCCTCAAAACTCTAAGGATTATACAACATGCGCAGCACCTCTGCAGCAAAGGGAAAACATTAATAAACTCTTTGTTTGCCTATATCATGTCATGCTTTTTTCAAAAGGAACAGTATTGGTAGAATTGAATTAAACTATCCCCAAATATAAGTTAATTGAAATGAGTACCAATGTCTGCCTTATAATTACATTTTTTTAAAATGGCGTTTTCGTATAAGGGACAGAACTGCCCTCCCCACAGTAAAATTATAGTGGCGTAGTAGCATAGCACTACAATAAAATAAAGGTTGAGACTAGCTTACTGTTTAACAGCTAGTTGTGCTCTAAAATCTACAAATGAAAAATTTATGGCACTATTAGATACTGGCCTATATTTTTTTCACTTTGACCCTCAGATTCTACTCCAGTCTTTTCCTATAATCATTCATTTGGTCTTCTCTTTTATCATCCTCCTAATATTTATTGCATTCCCCAAAAAAAAAAAAAAATTCTCATGCAGAAGAAAACTGCTACCATGATATACAGTAATTGTTTGGCAATGTAAAATTCACTATTCTATAGTATCATCTCTCTATTTCTCTAGAATTGAAAGGAAAGATAGTCTTGTGCTCAAGACACTAGGCAAACTGAAAAAATTTGGATTAGCTGATAGCTCTGCTACTATTTTCCTATGTAACCTTGGATAAGTCACTTAATTTTTCTCAGTTCCCCATGTGTAAAATAATAATGGTAATACTTCTTTTCTCTCACTCTTTGTCTTGTTTATTTGGGCCTTATCCAGAGCCCACTGAAATCAATGGAAGGAATCTCAAATTCTACAATGGATTTGAGTTGTAAACTCTTCATGGCATAGCAGGGCCTCAACCTAGGTGGAGGATGGTAAGCATTATCTTAGCAAGAAGATTGCTTACAGTATAGTACACATGGGTTCTATGTACTACATATACTGCAATATTGTAATATAAGGGACAGTATAATATATATAGCATTACAGTACATGCAGTCTTTCTGTGCGATATTTGGTTGTGTTTTACTACACCCTGGAAACCATCAGGTCTGGATAACAAAGCCAATTACTGGACTTAGTATGGTAAAATCTATTTTAACAGCCCACCTAAGAGACCAGCAAACATTAGCTGACTAGTCAAGTGGTCTTTAGTTACAGGTCAAACAAATTGCTACTTTTAAAGTGATCACTTAAAACAGGCCCTTCCTGCAAGTTTCACTATTTTAGATATAAACTAAAGGGGAACTTTTTAGAAAGAAATAATTTGTTTTTCAAATGTGGCTATTTTGCCGGTTTACTTTCTACATGTGCACCTCCTAGTTGACAAAATGGCAATTTGCACATAATGGAAATAATTCTAAATCATGTTAGAAATCTTACTCAGCCACCTACAGATCAGCCTGGACAGACATTCTCAAGGTGTCTGTTCAGACTCCAGGAAATTTCTAATGCTCAGATCTTATGGAAGAAAGTCCATTTCAAACACTGCAAAACAAAACCAAACTTTGAAATTTCTCAATTTTACTCCAATATTTTTTTTTTTCCATTTTTTGACCAGCTCAATTACTGTATCACTTATGCCTGGTTTATAGTAGCATTTTTTTTTCTCCCTCCAGTCCCCAATTTCTGTCATTGCTATTACTGACTCAGCTCCATCAGTAATAGCAACATTTATGTAAACAAGATGCCAGTAGTTGCCAATGTTTTAACCTCTATGTCATATAGATCTGTACTGGGCAGGGTTAGACAATATGGCGGTTGAAACACGGTGGCTGCCTGAAGGTCTGCCTACTGTAGAGTTCTAACTGTTGCTACCACTGGAGGAGCTGAACTGGTGTTAGAAACAATGGGAACATTTTGAGCAAAATAAGCTTAGTGTAAACACCCCCATAGAATAAAGATTGGGTCAAGCTGCAAATCATAGCTCGCTCTTAGGATCACCCCCTACCGTTTTGGGGGTATTTGGATCATCCCATTATAAAGATAGTGGCTTTTGCAAAGTCAGATCTGGATCTTGATTCAGATTTTGAACACTCCAACTACAAGGGTGTTCAAGCCAATCTCTGATTCAGACAAAACCCTGAGAATTCAAACCAACTCCATCATTTTAATTTGCAATCTAGTGCAAACAATAAAAAGGCTTTGAAGTAGAGCAATGGTTTAAACACAGGTCTATCATTACTGCTATTTTTCTTGAATGCCTTACGTCCTGAATGCTTTTCCATGACCTTCGTCAGTGAAAATAGACAGCACACTAATTTTATAATTTGTTTGGCAGCAATTCTTTCTTTAAAAAATAAATAGTGGCCCATATTCATCCCTAGCGTCACATCACTGAAGTCAGTGGACTTATACGGGGATGGATTTGGGCCACTGTTCTTATTTGGCATTGTACGTTTATAGATCCATAGATTTAAAAATCTATTGAGAGCGAGCAAGCGAGAAATCCCTTCAAAATGAGGAATGACCCAGACAGCTAATCGGCATAGATTAAGGCTTAACAGAGTCAGAATCCATTAAAATTCTGGTCCCCACCCCAGACAGACTCCTCTTCTCAGCTACCCCCACATCTCTGAGATGGACTCTTACCTTCCTCCCACTTCCAAGTCCTTGATCTTTCTCCCAGGCAGCTTGGCCAGCCGGCAGGCAGCCAGCAACTATCAGCTG
The DNA here is from genome assembly GCA_007922155.1 of Mesoclemmys tuberculata. Classification (NCBI taxonomy): domain Eukaryota; kingdom Metazoa; phylum Chordata; order Testudines; family Chelidae; genus Mesoclemmys; species Mesoclemmys tuberculata. Next base: position 8,415,930 of record ML675617.1, on the reverse strand, counting down.
TGGCCCGAGCTACTGCCTGCTACTCTGACACTCACACTTCTGTCTGCACTGTTTGAGGCTGGGCTACACAGTCAGATAAGATCCTGCCTTGGTACCCATCTGCAGCTAGCCACATCCCACCTTACTGTGGAGATAACGTGATGCTGTTAGTGTTTCACAGTTAGCACTCCCATGCTTCCAAGCCAGTCAGTAGCTCAGTCTTCACAAGAACTCATCACAAGAAGAGAACTTAGTAGACGCTGCTTCTGAGGCTCTCATGATGGGTGTTCAGGTGTGGCCGAGATTTTAAACACGGGCACCTGTGGTTCGCCTTCTAAGTCCTTATCTTTATACTTAAAAAGCATTTGTCTTTGAAAGCTACAGGGAGCTCATTCTGAAAATCAGGCCACTTATTCAGTTGCCCAAATATGGGCTTAAGGAACCTAAATTTAAGCACCCATTTTGTTAAAACTTGGTCTGTGTCGATACTGTATGGCATGCCAGTTAAAAGGAAGGTGGGGAAGTTAAGATATAATCATCAATACACTGAATGAAAAAGCAGAAGAACACAAACACACACCCCATGAGTCAAGTGTTCTAGTGCTTGTTAGGAACCATTCACTCAACAGTCCAGCTGTGGAGACCAACTTCTTTACCTCTAAGATATGAAGAAGGCCGTGTGTGTTCCTGTCACTTTTTAATCAAGAATCATGGATTCGTTGGCATGTGTTCTAATAATCACCAGGTAAATCACCAAGTCTCAGAGAGTTCAATGCACTCTGGAGCAGAGCCCCTATCAGCTGGCTGGCTGGTCTGCTAAGACAGCTGAGGTGCTCTTCTCTGTGTTCTGGGGCCGGGAACTTGGAGCTTAAGGTCTTCAAAGCAAGCCAGATGGGGGTGACAGACATTATGGATTTTGATCAAACAGCCTGGAAGTCCTGGATTTTGTCACATTTGTCAGAGCCTGTGACAAAAATATAGCCAAGCTCATTAGACGATTACTCTTCAGTTTTCCCATTACACTTGCACCCAGTTTAAACTGCTTCATCAGGCTCCATTTGACTCATTGTCTTCATCATTTTTCATGGCTGGTTCCTTTTGGAAGCAGTTAAAAGCACTGTGAGGAAGCATGGTAGTCAACTTGGGAGAAGCACTGGGACAGTTTGGATTTCCCAGTGAAGTATTTCTGCAATCTAGGGGCTGAAAAACTGCCATGGGACTGGAAATCTGCAGCTGGGAGTACAAGGCAGGGGGAAGAAGATTTTTTGTTTTGTTTTAAATATTTTAAACGTATGTATTCATCATGGCTCCAAACGGTTGGAGTGTGCAGCTGGAAGGGTAGGGCAAAGGGGGAAAATATTTTTTATTATTAAATATATTTATGAAATAACTTGTTACAGGAAACTGCAGCTGGGGAAGGGCGTGAAGGGAATTCAGTGTTTTTCAGATGACATGCAATCTCTTGCTTTCACCTGATGTTGGGAGGGGAGTTATTTGAATCAACATCAAAACAGGCAAAGACCTCATTTAAAATACCAAGTAACTTTTATTAGGCTCCCTCAGTCCCTCATCTAGTGAGTTTAACATGAGTCTGGAAGAACGATCTCTTGAGTTTTGTTCCTGACTCTAATACTGAATTACTACCTGGCCTCTGTTCTCTGTGTCTAAGAGGTCAGACTACATGACCATGATGGTCCCTTCTGACCTTAAAGTCTATCAGTGTGTCACTCAGACTCATTTCTTCCATCTGAAAAATGTGGATAATGAATCAAATTCATCCCTGGTATAAGTGTGTGCGACTTTCATGGAGAATCTGGTGTAAACAATGGCATAACCTTTGCATTGGGGGCAAACTGTTTGCAAAACAGAAGTGGTAAAAAAAATTGCACTAATATGGTATTCAGTGAATATTTGAATGAAATATATACTATTTTACAACATTTTCTCAAAAGTTTCACATTTTGTAGCTATAACTGGTTGGTTCATCAGAAATGAATGGGCTGCAGGATCTGGGCAAAAAGAAACGTGAAATCTTTTCTACGAGCAACAAAAGGCCTTAAAGCCGCATCTCGAAGCAGCAAATAATCTAAACTGTGCATGCTCACTATGAAGTGACAGGACCAGTTCAGGATCTTTTTATTTTGCAGAAGTTTATTCAACCTCACTTGCAATGAGAAATTATGAAGCGAATTCTTTGGGAGGAAGAACTTTACGAATGACAGTGACCAGCACAGGAAGTTGCAGGGACAGATTTTCAAAAGTCCTCAGCTCCCATTGTTGAATGACTTGAAAAAACAGTGATATTGAAAATCTGGTTATGTTCTTTAACTAAACAGGAGCAGAGCTTTTCTCAAAACCCAGCCCCAGATGTGAACACTTGTGCAAATCCAGCCCTACACCTCTCACTCTGTATCTCTTTCCATTGATTTCTTTGAGCCATACTCATTTCCTATCCCCTGCAGTAACTTTGGAAAAGTTAACATCTCATTTAGAGGCTAGGCAGCCTCTTTAGACAACAAGCCCATACTGAAGTCCATGAGAGTTTTGTCACTGATTTCAATGAACGTGAGACCAGGCCCCAAATGGGCTTGACATCAAAATACTCATAACATGACACCAACGTCCTAGGCCTCAATTCAGCAAAGTACTTAAGCATATGAATATTCCCACTGAAGTATTTGGGACTAAATTCATGCTGAAAGTTAAGCAAATTCTTAATTTTATTCTTGCTAAACTGGGGCCCTCAATATTATTCTCAGCATTTGCTTTCTGGTCCCATTCACGTTTGTATTTTGTAGAGCTGTGGCAAACAGTTTACCAGAGATAAAAACGTTTTGGTTCAGTGTGGTTATAATCTGCCATTTGCTGGGTCAGCTTTCTTGCCAGACAATGATCCCTTTAGGTTTATGATTAAGAGTGAATCTTAACACACTATTAATGTGGGGCACTTGAGACAGACAGGAAGGAAGAGGGGAAGCCTGAATGTCTGGGTTATTTTGCTCTGCCAAATATTTGTGGTGAAACACATTGTGAAAATAAGCTGTAATCAGTGCGGATGTTCACAAAATTTCTTCAAGTATCAGAAATTTACATTAATTTTCTGCCTTTTACATTTATATTTTTTGGGGAAAAAATTCAAGTGAAAGCAGTGTGAAATTTTACTGAACAAAGGGCTGAGTTTTCTCATCTTACAAACACAGATTCCCAGTAAAGGCAATGGAAATACTAGTGTGTATTGGATATTGGATCCCCTATGTGTTCGCTAGGACGACACACAGTAATCATCAGGACAGCACAGAAGTGAGTTATGCAACAAGTCTTAAGAGCAACTACAAGTTCATGTTTTCTCTCTCCTGCTCCTGCTGTGTGTTCTAAGCATCCGTTATCAGAATGGATCATCTTGACTGAAACCCACCCGTGTGCAAATGTGGTAGATGGGCCTTAACCTAAGCTCCACTTAAGCCCTCAAAATAGACCTCATGCTGCTGCTCTGTACAGGCGTGAACTTCAAATTAACAGGCTTCATTCTAATTTTTTTTTACCCGTAAGAAATGTCTCTCAGCTCCACACTGCAGTACTTTCCCTGTAAACCTCCCCCCGCCTGCCCGTCCACCTACCCAATAGCGAACACCAAAAGATGACCAGAAAAGGCATTGGAGACAGTACTCACTGCAAAAGAGGAAATCAATGAAAACTAGAAATTTCTCCTCAGCAGCTGTTGTGCATAATATTCTCACCCACTCAACTAAATCTGAATCAGGGAGCCCTTCCTCAGCTGCTCTACTGCTACGCTATATCCATGGTCACCGGGAGACACTTCTGAAGAAAAGAACAACATCGGTGCTGCTGCAAGGCCAAAATTAACACACTCGTGTTTCAGATACTTGTATATGTACCCATGCTTTTGCTCCATCTATGCAACTCATTAAGCATCAACTGCTTTAGATATGGGGGATCAGGAAGGGATCTTCTTGTAGCTCTGCTTGCAACATCCCTGCATTCTAGTCCAGTTTTATACTGAAAATATTAGATCATTTTAGGGAAAAGATTTAGGGTTAATTTTGAGGCTGATGAAAACTGTGCCTGGTGCAAGAGTGCCAGATGACTAAGTGCCAGCGGTGAAATCCTAGCCCTACTGAAGTCAATGGCAAAATTCCCATGGACTTCAGTAGGACCAGGGTTTCACCCTATATAGGGAACGTGTGCACCACTGGGTACCTCTTTGTACAGAGTATACATTGGTTCCCGTTTGACACGCACATTTCTCCTTCGCTAGCAGTAGGGCTAGATAGGAGAGTCTTTAACAGAGGCGGACATGTGCATTGCAGGTGTGAAGGGAAAGCTCAAACTGTTTATGAGCGCACAAGTCCCTATATATAGAGAGCGCGAGAGAGCGCGCACCTTTAAAAGGGTTAGGACCAGTGATGATATCCAACCGGTTCGCAACAGTTCGCACGAACCGGTTCTTAAAATAGAAAAAATTCAGCGAACTGGTTCTTAGCGCTCCCCGCCGCCGAAATTGACGAGGGAGGGTCAATTTCACTGCAGGGAGTGATTCTCCCTGCCGCCGAAATTAACCAGGGAGGGTCAATTTCATGGTGGAGGGCACTGTGAAGTTTGGGTGCTGGGTTGTTGGGGTGCTGTATGCATGATGTTTAAGAACCTATTCAGAATAGGTTCTTAAATATCACCTGCCTTTATAGAACTGGTTATTGGAAATTTGGGATATCATCACTGGTTAGGACAACATTAACTTACACTGTCTCCTTGTTTATTTCAATGAGAATAGGAATTTTATGAGTAATTGCTTCAGATAACAGCCTGCAGGATATAGTGGATACCCCAGTGTCTAATGGCATCTAAGCTGTTTTGACCTGTCTCTAATACATGCCTGTTTAGAATAAAGGATTTTCTTAATGACAATCCCTGTTACACAGACAATCTGCAGCTCATTTGCTATTCCCTTTTTGCTTTATTTTTAATAGGCCTTTAAAACATATTCCCTCTTAAAATTACAACATCCTTTGCAGCCCTTTTTGTTCATGGGACTTGTGCGCTCATAAACAGTTTGAGCATTCCCTTCACACCTGCAATGCACATGTCTGCCTTTGTTAAAGACTGTCCTATGTAGGCCTAGTGATAGCTAAGGAGAACAGTATTCATACAAAGGCACTTGTCCTTATTGCTGTAATATCATAACAGCGTTATTTTTAAAGCAAACATGTTACAAGTAGAGATGGGCCTAAGCTGTAGTTTAAAGACAACTACCAACTTCCCTCACTGTGAGTAGGTGTCGCTACTTTTGAATTATGGTGTGTAAACTCTTATTAGGCTGTATTCAGTAAAGCAACCAGATGTAAATTTTGAAAATAAGACTTTCCACTTATAAAGGTGCATTTCCCATGAGTCTTCACAAACACATTACAAATATTTAATTAAGTTACAACACTACTACAAAGTAAAAATGAGTATATCCATTTTACAGAAGGGTAAACAAAGACAAAAGAAGATTTCCTGATCAGGCTAAGGTCAAACAGCAAAACAGAGTTGAGTGGGGGAAAAAAACCCAGGAACCTTGACCTGCAGATTCCTTCTCTACCCACCTTACAACTGGCTGTCCCTCAGCATTCCAAATGTGTGTTTCTCCTATTTTTGAACTGTAATCCAGCGATAAAGAAAACTCTTGTATTGTTCTATTTGTAATTATATAGGCTTTTAATTTAGAATTGCGTATTTTAAGTGTTCATAAATGTAGAGAACTAACAACACTGGTCTGAAATAGGTTTAGCTATATAAAATTTAGTCTTCCTCCATATATAGCTGTGCCAATTAAATTCTGACCTGCAAGACATCTGCAAGAATTTGGGGGTTTATTACTGGCTCTGTTACAGGCATGTGGACGATGACACTTAGACCAACACTTTCAAACTTGGGTGCGTAATTTTAGACCCTTATAGGGATTCAGGCAACTAAATAATTGTTTTGAGAGTTTTATGTATCTACAGCTCCACCTGAAACCGTAGTAATGCTTTTTCTACATTGCACCTTTTATACATTTGAGCAACTCAAATGTTCACAATCCATATGGTTCCTGGTTCTAGTAAGTGCTCTTCTCCTCCACCTCTTTGTGCACTCCATGCAAGAGCCAAGTCAACCACATACCTTAGGGAAGCACAGGGATTTTTCCTTCCTTGTGACCGGTACATGTAAATTGCCCCCAAATTGGGAGTTGAGGAAGAGGGGGTGGCATGGAGGAGAAGCGGGCTTTGCCATGGTTCTACCCACATACCAGCTGACAAAACTGGCAGGGAGCACTGGGGAAACATCCTGTACCAGTCCGAGGTGCTAGTCAGTACTTTCTTGAGTTTCCCTGGGGCAATGTGACAGCCGTGAATAGGGCAGAATCTAAATGCCAATATCTAGTTATTAATTTACTCTCACAACATCTCTTGGAAGAAATTAAGTACAGATGGGGAAACTGAGGGTCATTGAGCTTAAAGCTCAGCCCATCTGCATAATGGGAACAATGTGGCTTACCTCTCTCACAGGGATGTTGGTTCATGTCTGCAAAGTGCTCTGGGAGGCTCAAAAGGAAGAAAATTTCCATGTAAGTATTATAACAGAGCAACACAGAGAGGAGTAAAACTTCTGGAAAAAAATGTTCTGAAAACACTTCCCATTTAGTGCAGCTTGGTATCCCAAAGGCAAAAGGTTTGTTCTTCAGAGGCATCTTGCTTGTATAGTTATCCCTAGCAGAGATGATTGATTCATCATTGGGGATCTGAATGATGGACGTTAATCTTTTGTTTAGATTCCTCATTCTGGGATTGTTTGTGCCACCTGTATTCATGCTGAGTTGTATCTTACTTCTCAGGCAGCCCCTGTCCCATGAAATGAATGGAAATACTCAAAGAGCAAAATACTGCACCACCGTGAGTAAGGGTATTGGAATTTGGCCCTCTGAAAGGCACTCAGATGCCACAGTGATTAATGGCCATACTATAAGAACCTAAATCAAACAGAACCGATATATAAAATAGAACCAAATAGGTTATTTCCTCAGGCCTCTTCAGATCAAACACTGGTGTAAAGGCTTGGAAATTTTTATTTTTGTGCAGAAAGCTTGATATTTTGGTTAGACAATTAATTCAGCATACTGCAAAACACTGCTTAATAAATTGTCATGGAGTTCTAATGCAAATATTTATTTGCTCACTTATCCTTTTAACAATAAGGGCCAACTGAGACTAAAGTTCAGTTGCAATTTGCTGTGGCAAAGACCCCCTTGGAAATGTAATTTCAAGAGGAGTCTTCTTGTTAAAAAGCCATTTCCTTGTGAAGGGTGTTCTGGAAGATAGCAACAGGGAGAAGGAAAAAGCAACCAGCACAGAAGTTTACAAGCATTCCTGAAGAGCATTTTGAAAGCACTGTATTAATTTAAGCAATTGCAGATACATTTTTACCAAGTTAAATACTTTAACCTTTCCACTAAAACTTTTAATATAAAGTGGATTTTTAAACATAACTTTTGACAGAAGTTTGGCCTCAGTGAACACATTACCCTTAACAAGATGCACATGATGTTGTGTATGCCACCAGACTCTGCTCTGGAGCTTTTTGGGAGAAAGGAGGGTAAGGCCACCTTTTTTTCCTAGCCCCTTCCAGACACAGCAGGATCCACTGTTTCCATATAGATCCAATTCCCACGTGCTGTCCCATATTGGCTCCCCCGTAGCAGCTGGCTGAGTTATTTCACGGTGAAGAATATTCTTTGAGTCATTCATAAACTCATCCCCATTTCTACTAATTTGTTTGTTATAAATATTCACAGTGTAGTCTGGATGAACAATTTCAGCCCCATTAGCTGATCATCAACTGTTTTCTTCACTCTTTGTGCCATGTATTTGGTTATTTAAACCACATGGTATTATTCTTGCTCCCTGACTGGGTGATAAACTGAAGAGAAAGAATGACAAAACTCCAATGGGAGAGACAAGCTTTCAAGCTTACACAGACCTGAAGAAGAGCTCTGTATAAGCTTGAAAGCTTGCCTATCTCACCAACAGAAGTTGGTCCAATAAAAGATATTACCACACCCCTTGTCTCTCTAATACCCTGGAACCAACATGGCTACAACACTGCATAGCGCTCCAACATGGCTTTTTAGACTGCCTGTGCTAAAATGTGGAAATGTCTAGAATTCCAGAATAATTGTTACCTCTACTTAGTGGCCGTCCATATTTTCACAAATAACTAATAATCTGATCTCACAAACAGTGGAATGAAATTGGCCTGTTTATTTTTGAACAGCCTTGTTCATTATCATTTAACTATTGTAGTATCCCTTTCTTTCTCCTGCAAAAGGCCTGCCTGCCATGTATGTCACCCTATAACCATGACCCAGAAACACTCATCCCAATTAGGTATTTTCTGACTTAAGACAGAGACCTGTTCCACTGGTGAAGGACATACCTCCCCTGAGGGCTACATTCTTTCCAATGCAGAATTTACTCTTCCCTCTCTAAGTCACTTCAGTGTAGCCCTCGCCGTGCATGATTCCCCTATCCAAGAGAACTCTCTCCTCACCCATGAGCTATCATCTGCCCTGTGAGATATGGATGGGGCACAGTCTCTTCTATCTGATTGCTTCCAGGGAAGGAAATAAAGGGGAGTGAACTCCCTAATCATAGCCCCTTCACCCCATTGGAAAGAAGACGACAGAATCATCTATCTGATCATTTACACTTCCATGAGAAGGAGAACCAGAAGGAGAGTAAACTCTTATAATCTTGTCCTCATAGCCACTCCCCTTGAAGAAAACAGGACTGAGGCCAGATCCTCTACATCTGATCCTACTCTCTCATAAAGAGTAGCCATTAGTAAGGAAATGAGGGAGGCGGGAACAGCAGATTCATCAACCCTAATTTTACCCTTTATAAAGAGAGGAAGGAGGAGGATCTTGACCAAACATTTACATCATGGAGCCTTTCCCCCACATGAAGAGAAGTGGGAGGAAAATAACTTGCTAAGAACACACCTTTCACCATTCTGTCATGAGAAAATGTGAGAGTCTCTTCGTGCCCCTATCCACATAATGAAGAGCAGCTGGATAGAAACCAGCCTGTTGTACCCAGTCTTTAACCCAGAAGAGGAGAAGCAAAGTGGCAGATGAGATTTGTGCAGCCCATTCTACCCCTTCTGGGAGAGAGGCCTGTAAGTCAGCTTCATTTAGCCTGATCTGCAGCCTCTTCCGAAGGAGAAATTGAGAGAGGAGATGTCCTAAACTCATCTTTGCTTCTCTGTTGTAAGAGAAAAAACTTTTTTAAACACCAATCTATAAATATTTTGAAATGAGCTCAGATAAAACAGGACAAAAAAAAGCACCCCAACATATTCTACAGGAACATAAGAACGGCCATACTGGGTCAGACCAATGGTCCATCTAGCTCAGTATCCTATCTTCTGACAGTGGACAATGCCAGGTACTTCAGAGGGAATGAACAGAACAGGTAATCAAGTGATCATCATGAATACAAATGAGATCAGAAAGCTGTGAGAGAGAGGAACCAGAGTATGCCTGTGGCTCTAGAAACATAAGGTGGATACAATTTTCAAAAGTATCTTAATCCTTTAGGAGTCCAATTCTCATTTTCAGACATGACATAGCACTTAGGTGCTTAAGCCTCATTGAAAGTCATTTGAAAATGGGACTTTGGCTTCTAAGTCATTTAGACACTTTTAAAAAATGTTTCCATTGTAGCTATCCAGGTTGTACCCATCTATATTAGCTTTGGCATATCGTTTCAGACTGTTTATGATATGCATGTTTTTTCTTTTGTTTTAATATGCTCTCTCTCATTCTCTTCCTAATGAATCTTGTTTTAATACAGTCCATGAAGTTTAGGCTCTTTGGGAATTTCATTGAACTGAACAGAAGAGAGGTGGAAGAAAAACCTTTAAAATCTAATACAATGTAATGAAAGAAGGGTGTCTGGAGACTACCCTGCTCAGAATTGTGTGTCAAAAACAGCACCACCTAAAGGTCTTTTCCCACAAGGTTTGTGACGTCCAGGGCTGTGGTCCTAATGATACACAGAAAATGTCATGGATGAGAATGAGATTTCAGGGATGTAAGATGGCTACTGCACTACAGAATATATACACGCCAGTGCTGGTATTCTTTATACTTCCATTAAAAAAGATCCCTACTTTAAAAAATGTCAGAATTGCAGTTAGGCAATCACAAGTCCTGCAGACCATTGGCTCACTCAATGCAAGCTTCACAAAGTGCATGGGACTGAAGCCTATACTTTCATTCACTGGACTCGTGTATACTTTTAGAAGCATATACCACTTGCTTCACACTTACATTATGTGGCGAGAGTGAGGCGCAGCTCCCATGGAGTTGAGCAATACCTCATACCCTGAGCAATTGCAAAAGTTCACCTTTGTCATTGCTAAAAGGTACTAAAAGTTCTACTATTTGCACTACGTATATGCAAAGTGCAGTTTTCAAAGATCCATCACTGTCATATCAAAGCCTATAAGCATGTCCCACGGGACTGAAACAGGTGCTTAAGTTCTTTGTTGACAAGGGGCTTAAACAACATTCTCTCCCTTTTTCCCAGCGTTTACTCACAGAAAGTCCAAAGCAGTTGTTAAATGAGGAAGCTTTCTATTTCCACTAATGATTATAGCTATGCCCATTTCAGTATCAATGACCTCTGTGTCTATATGCCCCAAGGATCTAATAAATCATAGATGGGTATGGGGCCAGACACAAGAACAATGATTATTGTGAAAACAAGCAAAGCATTGTTTCGATTTGTACTTTGGCCATTTGGCATAATTGTATAAGTCTATTTATGTCTCCTTCCCCAGTGTACAATGTAAAGACACACATTCGTAAGATGAATTTTTGTAGCTAGTTCTGGAGCTGTGTGAAATTTTCACAATGAAGTGGAAAATCTGAAATCCAATTGTTTTAAAGTTTCATTTTGAAAAGGAAAACTGCTCTGTTTTCATGAAATTTTAAGGGAAAATTCATCTTCATTTGAGTCAAAAAGACAAAATTTCACTCAGAGCAGGTGTCATTTGGACAAAAATTAAACCCATTTTTCATCAAGGATGGATCTGCAATGAATACATGAATATTCATGCTTTCACTGTGAAAGGTAAAGTTAAATTTGCAGACAAATCATCATCCGGAACAAAATTATTCAAGTTTTCCTCTTAAGGACTTTCATGGCCGTGTGGGGCTTTCCATGTCACTAAAGCTGCAGCTCACGGAAGCTAGTTTCCATCTAAGGGTGCCAAAGGCACAATCTAGCCCTTAAAGAATTTTCAAAGGACTCCTTGAGGCTCTTCTAAAATTAAACAGTCTACATGTACACAGTGCTTTATTTTCTTCTATATTTATATGGTTCCTTTCATGCTTACGGCTCCCCAATTTACAAACTCTACATATCCAATACTTCTGCCATTTGCACAAAGCACGCTATTAAGTGTGGGAAGCACCAACCAAATGGCACACTTACAGTAGAGGGGTGAGGAAAGTTTGGTGAAGGTCACCATGAAAAAACCTACTTATAAAAAGTGCTCTGGGATCTGGCCACAGATCTTTAATGTCCATGCAGAGTTGGCAAGGCCTTTGCTTTTAAGATTTTATCCAAAAGATTTTTTTTATTCTTGATGTGGAAAAGCTTTAAATAGCGAATGGACACATGCAACACACTCAGGAACCAGCTTCAAGAGGCCCCTTTTGTGCAGAATTAAATATATACCAGATTATGCATCCTGGGACATGTAGGCAATTAGTAATAAGACCCAGAATGCTTAATGAACTAACAGAATGTAATAGTGATGTAGCACACTGCCAGACAAACAAACACGCTCAGTTCTATCTAAAATTACAATTGCATCATTTGCGCATATAACACGCTTCAGCTTAATTGAGCTCAGGTGATGCTAAAAGTACCATTTGCAGGTGGAAAATGTTATCAAACTCTTTCTCCCTTCCTTTGTCTGTGTAGTCTATTGAGACTGTTAGATCTTCCGGATAAAGATTGTCTTTTGATATGTTTGTGCAGCATCTAGCACAGTGGAGCTTCAAGCTCAGTTGAAGGCCTCTGGATGCTACTATTATAGGACCAATCATAATAAAATAAATAATTGTAATAATACTATTTTATGGGAGTTTTTCCTCCAAATTAAGACGTTAAAAACAAAATTAAAGGAGACTCAAAGTGAGACACAGAAAGGAAATAATTCCTGCCCAGTTCTCTAACATAGAAACAATTTCCTTGGCCACTTAACAAGATTGCTAAAAGTCAGCATCCATATTTAAGAAAGCAAAAAATGAATAATTTCTTTGGTGGCCTTTATGGATATAGCAACTCTGGTTACTTATATAAAATTACTGTAGCTAGGTATAGTTTTGGGTACAGTAGTTAAATTTGTTTTGATCCTGTGGTTAAATAATTGGTGCTGTCTTGGTTGTTAGCAATTCAAAATATTGTGGTTACATTTTTGGTGTCTTTGGTACCTTTTATTGCTCTGTTCTCAGGATACTGTGGCCAATTACGGAGTCTCGTGCTGTTTTACTTGCCTGCTACTAAGAAATTTTATCTTCGCGTTTTCTAGGATATCACAGTGTTCATGCCGGTGATTATATCCCATTGGGACACACTAGTAGATAAATGAGCTGGCAGATATTAGAGTTGTGCAAAGCTCTGCCATTTTGATTCGGTTCACATGATGCTTCTCCTTTGGTTTGGTTTTGAGGAGACAAAGATATGAGCCCAAGCTTTAGCCAGAGCATTCAGTTAAAAATAAATAAATAAAATCAAACTCATCTGAACTCACCAATATTTGCTTGGTTTCAACCTGTTTTATCTTCTCCCCTCATTACTCCTCCCATCCTTTCACATCTCTCTCTCTCACTTAACTAACCTAACCGTTTTTAACCACACCGTTTCTCACTTGCTCTTCCCTGAAATTTTTTAACCCAGCCATTTTTCTCTCGCTCAGCTCAAAGCTATTGCCTACTTCCCCAACAATAGGGAGTACCTTCTCCTTTCACCACCATGGAGAGGTAGGACCATTGAGGAGCTGCGATCCAGTTCAGCTTCAACATCTGGTCTTTTGGCCAGCAGCACTGGGAGAAGCTGCAGCCGAGAGACAGACAGGACTTGGTGGAGGAAAAAAGGAAGGAGAAGGAACTTGTAGCGAGGGTTAGGGAAAAGTGTGTGTGTGGGGGGGGCTACTAGGACCCATGCATTAGTAAAGGAAAGTAGCTGCAGCTAGTAGGTGGATAGAGCACGGCAGAGGGGATGGAGTCAGAAGCCGGGAGGGGACCTACGCCTAGAGTAGCGAGTGGTACTCAGGGAGGCTGCGGGGCCGAGGGTGAAGAGTCTCTCAGAAACAGAGAGGGGCAGATTATGATGAAGTGAGGTAGACATACAAGTAGTCTCACTGAAATCAAAGGAATCTTCATTACTTTCAGTCATGAGTAAGACCAATGGAATTCTGTCCATAAAAAGGTGATCCTTCCAGAACAGTGTAGGACAGCATGGGAAAGCTTGTCCTGCCACGGTGTAAACGATACATGATATATGTCTAGAAAAAATCAATTGCCAGTGCTGTTAATCTGGCATTTTTCATTAACCTTAATATTATTATTATTTAAGATTATAAATCCGTAATCATTCTCTCAAGAAGCCAAAATTAGCTAAGGTACCTGTTCCTACAATTCACACATCTAAATCAAAATTAAAAAGAAACGAAAAGTGAGGGGAGATAATGGTATCCCATCAGGCCCTCTTAGAATAGCACATTCTTACTATTCCTGCTCACTCTGCTCAGGAAAAAAGTCCACTGATTTCATTGAGTCCCATGGAGCAACAGCTAACTGTAAGCCTGAATCTACCATCTTTCCTCATGGGACTATTCATGGGACTCAATTCTACAGAATCAGGCCCTTACTGAGTAACTAGAGTAGCGTATGGCCCTGTGTATGGCTCTATATTTTGCCTACTGTGCATACTTGCACATTTTACACTGTGGTGAAAACTGAGGAGAGAAGAGACAGGGATGAAGGAAGAGCCAGAATCCAGATGATTTAGTAACTTTATGCTCTCTGCTATTGCAAAACAGCTAAACTATATTATGAATACTTTCAAAGTGAATAAGGATAGAAAGAAAATAACGCTCATTGTATAGGCATGATTGTGTTACAAGAATTATTCAAAATCACAGTCAGCCTGATTGCCCCTGTATGCGTACGTCTGCACAGGAATAAAGGACCTGCAGCATGGCCACAGCTGGCCATAACTCAGACTCATGGGGCTTAGGGTTGCAAGATAAAAATTGTTGTGGGGGCTCAGGCTGCAGCCCAGGCTCTGGGACCTTCCTCACTCACAGGTCTCAGAGCTCAAGGTCCAGCCCGAGCCTGAACATCTACACAGCAATTTTACAGTCCCGCAGCCCGAGCCCCGTGAGCCCAAATCAGCTGACCCAGGCTAGCCGTAGGTATTTAATTACTGTGTAGAGGCCAGATTCTGCTTGCCTTACTCATATGAATATTCCCATTGACTTCAATAGGATCTTTGCCTGAGAAAGAAGTGCAAGATCATCCCTTTCTTAGTGAAAGCATTATGAAGCATCAATCACTAGAGGAAACATATCAACATTCCAGAGAAATCATGGACTATTAACACCTCCATTTCTTTAATGGATGAAAGGCTTTAGAGCCAACCCTAATCTTGATGTTTCAGATCGTCAACAGACATAGTTAAGAAATGCTCCAACGTGGTCTAAACGAAACAAAACAAAAAAAACCCCAACAAAACCAACCTAATTGTTGGTGAGTACTCTCTTGTCGAACGTGGACCAAATTCTTTGCTGCAAGAGTTCCGTTGACTTCGGTTGAGCTCCACCAGTTTGCCCTAGCAAAGAATTGAGCCCATACTTCATAGTGCCTTAATACCAAAATATTAGTTTTTCTTTGCACTTTGTGCCCTAATTCCTTGCTAAAGAAATTTCCTATTTGTAAATAAAATAATAGTCTCGAAATGTTAATACCAAGGAAATAAAAGATACTGCTATTTTTAATCACACTATCAATCCTGCTAAGGCAAAAAACAGAAAGGAAAAAGTAGGAAGCTCTGCTCTTTTAACAAAACATATCATGTTCCCAGTACAATGTCTGATAGTCTAAGCAAATCAAGGAAAAGTACAAATCTAATAAAGCACTATTTAAAGAAAATTATTAAAATGTCATGTCTTAAGTGGTTTGCGATATATGATACCACTGTTTGGAAATGCAGCAGCTTACCAGCTCTGAAACCATAAATGTCAACAAAAAATGAACTATCAACACAAGCTTTGTTGTTTTTACTACAGTGTTGTGTTAATTATCTTACTTCAAAAAGGAGAGAAAGAAATAATGTTTAAGAATTATTGGTTGTAAATCTCAGATATTTTCATGGCTATCCATTGCCACACCAAGCGATATAGCCACAAACGAGGATGAAGCTTTATAAATGAGAGAAAACATCATGAATGCTTTATGCCCTCAACAGAAGCCGATCCTGTATTCCTTGCTCAAGAAAAACTCCAAATGATTCTAATGGAAGTTCTTCCTGAGCAAAGGGTGCAGAAATGGAGCCCCTTGGGCTAAGTCTTGTTTTCTTTTCTCACCCACGTAATACCACTGAAATATTGACACTGTTCACATGAGTAAAGTGAGCAGGATTTTGGCAGAGGTGATATATTTTAAGTGCAAATTATATGAAACAGGATCTGTAAACTAAGTGACATCTTCTTTCCCAGTAAGGACATTTAGAATTATAAATGGGTGTCAGAACGTGTTTTGCAGTGAAGCTTCGCCAATTTGTGCTAGTGACTGAGAGCCATTATAAATTAATAAAAAGTTCAATTTAGCGAGTAAGGGCCCAGTCCTGCAAATTTTACGCGTGAGCAGGCTTCACTGGGACTAGATGAATAGTCACCATCAACATCATACTTAGCACTAAAGACTACTCATCCTCAGTAAGAATGGACTGGGTTAATACCAAATGGCCAGATTCTGGTCTTCCATGCTCTTGTTGTGTAGTACATTACTTTGGAAGCAGCAGCACAGAAGTTAATGGGACTGCTCAGAGAACAAGATATTACGCGGTGCAAGTATGGGTGGCAGAATCTGGCTCTTGGGGATTAAACACAGTGAAGAAATCAAGGAGAATGAATAATAAAATGTACTGTACCCTTTTTTGGTCAATGGGCAGCTTTATTAGACACCATATTCTGTTATAGCCTAGTAAATGTAAAAGTAGTAAGAGTTCAATAATCTTAGTAATTTGAGACTTCAACATAGCACCTGCTATTAAACTTTTGCTCAGAAGTAAGGAAAGGCCACCAAATTCTCTGTGAATTATAAAATAATTGTGAGGTTTGAGAAAGGAGGCTACAGAGCTTCAAAAATCAAGTAATTTAGCTTAAAATAAAACCCTAATCACCCATTGCTAGTTTTACGTGCACTCATTAAAAAATAACCATAACCAAATTATTAGCAAGTTGCTGTGAAATATTTCAGTGAATTCAATGAATCACTTGAATTTGCAGCTTCTTCCTTGCTTTAAAGAGACACGTGAACAGGACAGGGACCCTTCAGGCACTCAGTATGTTTCCTTTCCAGTGCTGAATGTTGGCAGCTCCCTTGCCGCAACTGTCTGTTGCTTATGAAAAGCAGCTGTATCTGGAGGTGCTACTAGTGCCTGACTGTATGAAAACCAATATTTTCTAAAGCAAAATAATGCATGCTCTATCTATACCATTTACACAATCACTGGAATGTACCATTCAAGTTGAGAACTAAAAGACAATAGAGGGCTGATGACTTAAAATGCCACTTTATCATTTACCGTCCAGGAGACATGAATGCAGAAATGTTTCAGTCAGATTTTTGTGTATCCAAAGCAGGGGGAGGAAAGGAGAGGAGGAAGAAGTTGTTGTTCACAGCCAAAATTGGGTTCCCATCCTACTTCCGTAACTGTAACTCCTTTTTATTTCAGCTCACCTTTGCTCTCCCCATCCTGAGGACTGTCATTCTGTCCTCAGCTTAGCACAGCCATGACCAAAGAAAACATCTGCATGCATTGTGGGGTGTCCCAGAGTGAAATGTGCAATCCTTTCCCTACCTCACCCTAAGCACATAACTACACCCCAGGATTTTGCTAAAATATTGGACTAGCAAGCCTTCTAACCCTCATTAGCACACTTCCACCCAAGATGATTTCTCCTGATGAATCTCCTACTTGTGATTTTATGAAGGGTTTCATTTTATCACTAATAATATCATTTTCATTTGAGCTCTAGCTTGACATCATCTTGACTTGATGATTATTAAATTGAATAATCATATCAATAACTCATTAAAACTTAACTTATTAATTACTAAAACAAATAGCAAGCAACTACAACATTCATTATTATTAACTGTTTTATTTCCAGCTGTCTTTATGAGGGATTCTAGCAGAGAAATGCTCAAGGCAATAATTTTTAAAATTACTGGCTCCCTTAGTCAATTTTTTACGCTTTTAAGAAAAATTAAAGCTTTAAAACCTTTATATATGCCACTCTTATATCTATTCCTCTAAAAACAATATGTTGTGTTTGACAGACTTGGTGGAGTGAATTGGTTTCATTTTGGAAGGAAAGCTATCAAGAAGAGAGGGACTAGAAATCTGACTTTTTTAATATAGTAAAGTTGAATGTTAGACCAATATGAAGGAGGTAGGGAGAGAGAGATCACATAAAAACAATCATTTACACCTGAGAGAGAGAGAGAGAGAGAGAGAGAGAGAGAGAGTTGTGCGTATATTAATTGTGTCCTACCTCTCCTTGCCGATGATGGTGCTTTGGAGGTTTTCCCATCTGCCCTAGAATTTTGCCCTTCTTACTGCTACCGACTGCCAGTCCCTGGTGGATGCCTGCAGATCCGTTGGTTGCCTGCGTTGGAGCCTCCCCCATCAGGGTGGACTTGATCGAGTTCACCTTGGAGCTGGAGCTGTCTAGCTGGGAGCTCTCCACCATCAGGATCACAGCTAGTAAAAGGAGACAGCAGGAGTGCTTATTCCATATCAGCATCTTCATCTCCCCCTCCCCACCAAAAGAGGATAAAAAAAACAGCAAAGGGATAAAAAGAAAATAAATTATCCCAAAGTTTGTTAACAAAACAACTCAAGAGATTTCAATGCCACATGCCCAGGAAACTGCTGTCCTGGGAGAGAGACAGGAAAAAGAATCCCCTAAAAAATATGTATAGTCTATAGGCAATGAGCAACTCTCAGATCAAGTGAAGTGTCGGCTTTTTCCTCCAGATCCTTGAGAAGTTCAGGAAATTTCTTAGCGACTGGGAGCAATAAACTATGAGGCATCTGCACCCAGGGAAGCTTCCCACCAGTGGAGTCACCCAGCAGGTTTGCTCAAGCTTCAGAGGAAGAGTCAGTTACTTATTTCCCCCCACTCCTCCTCTCTTGCTACACAAGTCAGCAGGGAGAAAACTCAAACCAGATCCAATCCAAGCAGCACCGGCAAGGGCTGGGATTAGTTTTGTTTCTCTCTCTCGCTCTCCTTTTTATTCCCCTCCCTTCTTCTTTTCCTTTCTTTTGCCTCAGCATCTGTAGTGAGTGTTTGTGAAAGAACACGTTCTCCTCCTCCTACAGACTAGCTGGTGCTGGGGTGAGGGGCTCCAGGCATCTGGCAAACAAGCAGACAGGGTGAGTCCCTGAGACTGAAGACCTGGAGTCAGGATCACACAGGCAGAAACAGACAGACATCTAGACAAATTCACTGAGTTCCTTAGCACAGATCGCTACACACACTCACTGTTCGCCGACAGTCTCTCACTTTGCTCTGGTCTCTCTCTGCCTCCTTTACTTTTTACAGCTTTCCACAATGGATTTCTCTCTTTGTCACTCTGAACTGGAGGCGGAGGAAAGAGTGAAACTGACTCATCTACCCCTTCTACCCTGCAGCCCACCTTCCCAGCAGCGGCTCTTTCTTCCCACTTTGGCTGGGAGACAGGCGATGTAGCCCGTCTTTAGCAACAAAGCTGTCTGTGTCCTGCTGAGTGATCAGCACACCTCCTGGACACATGTACGTACAGATAGGGATGCAGGGGTCAGCGTGCTCAAGGACACACATCCCTTTTCACTGGACTATCTGTAAGGCTAAGATTTTGACACCAATGCAGGGTTTCAGAGTATTAGGAATTTGAATAAAGTGCATGATGAGTTCACGCCACAGTGGTGGCTCCCGTTCTACAGGACTAGGCCCAGCTCCATAAGGGGCTGGAGACGGTGGGGGGCAAAGGGCCACGTCCCCCACTTTTAAAAACTTGGATGGGAGGGAATGCGCTGCAGTGTAGTCCAGCCAGCCAGCCAGCCCCACAGCCCCTGCTTTGCGTCATGCTGTGTGTGTAGCATGTCAGACATACTCTGCATCGCGCAGCAGAACTCAGCTGCCAGCTGTCAAAACCACAGCAGTAGCTCCTCTCAGCACCGGGGACAGGACAGATCTGGGAACCAGGATGGACCAGTCAAGGGCCTTACTCTTGCCAGCAGGGAGGGTAAGGAGCAGTGGGAAAGAAGGGACAAGGGCTGTGGCTGGATTGGGCTGGTGGTGGCTCGGGGCTCAGGATGGGTCATTAGGTGACCTTTCTGTGACGTTTTCCTCCTGTACCTCTGCTGTGCAATTTGCTTTAAAAAAAAAATGTGCCAAATTGTACCCTTAATTATCTGGGATGTGGGTAAAAGTTGGGTCCTGCCAGAAAATGCTGCAGTCTGCTGGATCCTGCCAATTTTTGCACCAAGGGCCCCAAAATTCCATGGCTCAAATAAAAAATGTCCAGTCATTATAGTGTGCAGAAAAATTCCAGAACATGAGACATCTCAGCACTGCAGCTCCACAAAAACATGGATCCAGGACATGAATCCTTCTGCATCCTGCTAACTTTTGCCCAAGCTTCTAAATTCCATTGTCCAAATAAAAACACATCCAAATCCTATCCGTGCACCAAAAAATTCCTGAGTACGGAACATCTTGGCGCTGCAGTGTCACAAACATCTGGATCCGGGACACGGATTGTGGCAAGTTTGGTACCCCGTTCCCCAAATTCAACCACCTAAGAACATATCCAGCTAGCACTAGTGTGCCAGAAATTTTGAGAGAACAGCACATCTTGGCATCACAGGTTGACTGCAAACAACTGGATCCAGAAAACAGGCAACAGAATTGGGAACTTGGGTGCAAAATCAGCAGGATCTGACAGTATCTATGTAGATCCAGCTTTTACCTTTTTCCTATTAACTTGAAGGGACTCATTGCAAAAGGCTCGCCCTGGGTCATGTCTGTACTGCTGCTGACTAGTTACAAACCCTTGAGTCCTTCGTGGCAGGAAGGGAGAGAACAGTTTTTCTTGCAAGTTGCTTGTTTACACATTTAAGTGTAAGCAATAATTTTCTGGGAGGTGAGGAGTTCAGTAACTGGATTTTCATGGGTTCTTTTCCTTCCACAGGGCTACACATCTGACATAGAATCAATCATTTCCACTTATTATACCCCTTTACATGGTTAGAGGGAGGAATAAATGAAACTTCATTTCCCTTCTCCCTGCTAAATCAGCAGTTGTGTGAGAGGAAATCACTAAGGCATGCAAGGAGGGGGAAGGGCAGAGAGAGGAAAGCCCCCTGAACCAGCATCTTTTATTCTTGTGATTTTGTGAACTCTCTTTCCTGGCTGTGAAGCTGTGGCTAGATCCTTTTTAAGGAGATAAGGAGCTGTCTCCAGCAATGACCTCATCCGAAAGGATACCTTGTACAGTCTTTTAAAAGACCACAGAGCCCTGCTGCTGCCAACGTGTCCCAATTTTAGGCTTTGTGATAATTTAGAAGGAGCTTCTGGTAATGGGGAAATGAATTTATAAAAACGCCAACCCAAGCCTTTGATTTTACATGGAGGGATTTGTTAAAAATCTTTTTTTTCTTATCCAAAGAGGTTATCAGCTTCAATACTCAGTTTTAATATGGATGGATTTAAAATTATTTTCATTATTAAGAAATGGCAGATCAACTATAGAGACTGGATCTTAAGTTAAATCTTGAGGGTCCTAAAATAAATTGTGTTCATTCCAGAGAGTCTGATTCTCATGTTAGATGAGTTCTTGTTTTGTTATAGTCAGTACAAAGGTTTATATGTTTCACAGTTTCCTTCTCCTAGCCTTGAGGAGAGGAGGGAATGAAGGTGAAATGAAACTTCATTAGCAATCTGACCAGATTCTCCTTGCTAACTGCATTTGACTTTTTGTCCCTTTTGCAGCCTTGTGTAGAATTAGGAAATGAAGGATGATTTTTGCATTTACATCTGTGTATAAGTGTGGAAGGCATTTCTATAGGAAAGTTCCTAGCGGGGAAGGAGGGAAGTGCATTGTAATTTCCATGGCAAGGTGATAAAAAAAATCTCCCCCCTGCCAATTTTGTTCCTCATGTGATCTGGTTCATTGGAAACCTGTGAAAAAGCTAGGACAATCATCTATTAGAGGCAAAGCAAAAAGCTACTTCTTATCAGGGTTCTCATTGAATTAGCATATGTGTAAGCCTTTCATCTATAACACCACCAGCCTGATTAAATAATTGTGACCTAGTTCCCAATGTGTCGAAAAAATCCTTCCCTGTAATAAAATTTTTTAAAGCACTTTAAAGAAACTTTAACGTCACAGAAAACTAGCCAAGTGAGATCTGAACAGACAGAACACAGAAAAATCCCCATAGTTACAGCCACATAGAAAGAAACGCCCAATCAGCTCTGACACCCCTAGAAGCGCACACTAACCTACCCATTCCAACATAAATTGCACTGAGATGGACAGACACACAGGCACGCAGCTCACTAGTTTATCAGTACAATGAGAGAAGCCTTTCCGGCAGTCAGAAGAGTTCTCAGACGGCTGTACAGTCCTATTACTTTTGGCTGGGGTAGAGAAGTACAGCAGAGAGCAATTACCACGTAAATCACATCTCTTTCCAATAGCCTCAGTGTACAGCGCTTACCGGCATGTGACAAAGGAGCAGAACTATAAAGTGGCAAGGTTTCACGGGCTCTGCTTCCTGTCTCAGTTATCACTACCCCATGGTGTGCGAAGTCCATTTAAAACTTTACTTAGGTAAATACAACTCATTTCCTTCTGCTTAATTTTAATTGTGTGATTTCTATCCAATTTTTGGATTCTGGATCAGAAAGCTATGGGCGGTTATAGTAAACAGCCGTGTGGGATGGAAAATGTGATCCTTCATTGACAGTTTGTCTAATTATTTTGTAAGCACCTGGAGGTAGAGGTGTGTCTCCTCTATGCTTTATATAATTAGGAACACACTGAAAGCACTCAATAGAAGGCAGAGCAACCTTCTGCTATTGAAGTAAATGTAAGTTTGCCTGTTAACTTCAGAGGAAAAAAGAACAAGTCTCTAAGTAAATGTAACTTATTCAGACTGTCAATCTGGTTCTGCTGTCCTCAGTCAGGAAACATTCCCACACACTTCAACCTGATTTTTGCCTGAGCAAAAGTCGCAGGATCAAACAAACCCCATATCAGCACTCACTAGTATTTATGTTTTTAAAAAAACATTTCCTATATATTTTAAGTAAGGATCAACAAAAATAGACAAAACAATAATGGACAATATCCCACCAAACAGATTTGCTCCTTATGGGATTATAAAACAAATGGCTGAGAGAGAGAGAGAAAGAATCCATGAAAATAAAAGCTACAGTCTAATAACCTGTTCCAAGTATCTGCAGCTTCCACTGAAGTCAGTGGCAATTGAGCTAAGCATCTGAGAGGAGGCACCAAGCAAGTAACTTGAAATTTGATGATGTGTCTTTCAATAAAAAGCCACATACATCATGAATGTAGCCTGCAAGTGTTCAACATGAACCAAATCCTGAGCCCAATTATGCAAATGACAAGATTCCCATTAGCTTCTATGCCCCTGGGTATGGTTCAAAGAAAAGAGGAGAAAAATGTGGGATTCCAAAGGTATAATAGTGGTTAGCTAAATACATCCTATTACCATTCTACTGAGTTAAGTGGAGGGATGAATCAGAAATAACGATGACCCAGAATAAACACTGTTCAGCAGTCCAAGAGGCTAAGCCCTACTTTATTATATGTTTCTTAGGTGGGATTCTGTAGAGAGAATGCCTTGCAGCATCTTGCGGGATTTGGAGAAAAGATCTGCATTGTCTCTCCTTGGCAGCTGATTTTCTCCATGTGGACTGAAGATACAAGTTCTGGTTTTCACTCTAAGTGCAAGAGGGCTAAGGGTCTCTCCACTTGCTTAGGATGAGTCTTTTGCACCTCCCACCCCTTCCTAGACCTCTTGTCCCCATCCCTAGCCACCCCCCTGCCCTGTCTCATTTCTCCCTTCCCCCCTTCTCCTATCCAATCCCATCAGCTCCAGCTCCATTCACCATCTGCATCTATCATTTCCAGCCTCCTCTGCTTCTATCCACCCTACACACAGTCGCCTGCTCCCTCACCACTGCTACCCTCTCAGCTACTGTCTTCCTCATCCTCTGTTTCCCCCACACTCTCTGGCTCCTCCGTTGCCCGCTTCTCCCCACCCTATTCCATCTATTCAGTGTGGCTGACTGCTGCAGGTGGACTGCAGTCTCTCTGATCAGTTCATGGGCCCAGTGCCACAGCAGTCAGGAGGAGCAATTGCAAGGAAAGTTCTATTCAGCCCTGGCATGCAGAGGATGGAGCGTGCGCGTTCACTCGCTCTCTGGGGATGGTACAGTCTAGTTAGCACCAGGAGTTGTGAGAGGATGGTGCATGCTCAGTGTGGATGGAACCTGCAGAGGATTTAGGAGCAGCTGTATGACAGTCTATCCTGAGCATCCGCAAACAGATTTTTCAAAGGTTCATAGCTTGGTCAAATATGATTAAATTTTCACAGGGCTAGCAAAAGGCAGACCTCTGGCACGCCCCTTCCCACCCACTCCTACCAAAATTCAAGTCTCTGCTCCAAAGCATGAAAGTGCTAGAGCTTCTCAATGAAACAGTTGTATTTTTTGCTAAACATGGGGAAAACAATGTATTTTTATAAAACAGATGAACTGATTTAGCTTACATTTCTACCCCTCTCCCACAAAAATTAAATCAGCATGAGGCAAACACGTGTCATGGAAAATTTCTGCCCAAGTGGTAAAGTCTGGCCAAGTTATAGGCACCGGAAATAGGGTTTTATAATGGGAAGTATGAGGGGAACAGATATAGATGGTGCTAGTATATAAAAGTATAGATACGAAGAACATTGTCCTCCACACAGAAACAGCTGAAAACTCAAATAGTGAAGTTTCCCAGCAAGATGCAAGCTAGGGCCAGGCTGACAGGTAACAACTGGACTGGTGAAAAACTTTCCAAAGCTATTTTTGATAGTAAACTGGGTTTTTGATTAAATAAATTGTTTCACAAACATTTTCTATTTTCCACAGAAAATTTAGAGTTTCCAAACCATCAAGTTAGAGAGTCATTCTCTCTCCCTCTGACCCAAGAAATGTTCATTTCACTAAGAAAAGCAAAAACACTTTGCTTTGGACAGATTTGAAACAAAAACACGTTTTGCTCTTTTGTTTTGGCCAGTGAACCTAAAAATCGATTATTTGCACAGCTCTACTTGTTTAGTGAGGGAAAAGTAAGTTTCCATTTTCCTCTTCTTCCCTTCAGGAAGAGGACAGCTTCAGAAGTTGAAATGTGATTAACTGAAACTCTTATTTCTAAAAATGTATGCAGCTATCTCCTTGACGGATTTATTCCTCAAGTTTATCTCTGCACATTAATGTTCACAACTTTAATTGAGCATCTCTTATTCTTTGGGTAGTAGGAAACCATTTTAGTGGTTGTATGAATGTTTTTTTAACATACTGTTGCACGTAAGTACATTTTTAGCCTTATTTTAGAAAGATATCAGGGTACTTGCTTTAATTAGAGCTGATCACATTTTTTTTCATTCAAAATATTTTTTTCAAACCAACAAATGGCCTTTTTTAAAACTAGAAACTTTTGGGAAAACTTCCGGATTTTTTTCCATTTTTTTTTTTGTCAAAACTTCAAAATTAGGAATTTTTAACATTTTGAAGTTCTGTATTTTAAAATGTTAGTTTTGCATAATTTTGAAATTTCACTTTTTGTCCCCTTCCCCTTCTCTTCTTTGTCCTTTTTGCCACAGAATGCATTCATTATGACCAGTTTGTTTGTTTGTCCACTTTTTCCATGCTTTTTTCTCTTCATTTTCCTTTTTCACTCTGGAATGTCTTAAGAGATGAGGATGTTTTTAAAAAGTTATGGACTGGCAGAAGGAAAATTGGAAAGGAAAGGAAGGAAAATTTTTAAAAAAACCTTGGAAATCATCCTACTGCATTCAATGACAAAAAAGGAACAGAAGTTTTTAAACACACTTTTTGCTTAGGTACAGGTATTAACATTTGATCCATATTTTGACAAGTGATTTAGTCTTTTCTAATATATATAGTTCAAAAAAGTGGAAAATAGCCCTTTTTCAAAGGGAATTGCAAACTTTTTGAGTGAAAGGGTCTCAAAGAGCCTTTACCCTGACTAAGGTGACAACCTATATGTGAAAAATATTACAGCCACATTCTAATCTCACACATTTTACACTAGTTACACCATAACTCAATTGACTTCAATTGAGCGATTCCTGATTTAAACCAGCTTGAGTTCGGTTTCCGGTCTTATGTTTTTATTCCCCTTAAATAAACAAAATTACCTGTTCTTTAAATGGAATCTGTTTTTAATTCTGTGTAAAGCATTTTGGGATACAGATTATATGAAAGACGTTATATAAAAGAAAGGTGTATTGTTTGTGTTATTGTTTTTTTAGTTTCTCCAGCTGCATTGAATTTCTACCACCCCATGCAACAGCTTTTACAGCCCAGAGAGAGCCTGGGCCTCCCTTAGCACTCCCCCTAGATCCTACTCACCAGTTTAATTTCTTATTGAAAAAGCACAATCAGGGTCATGGAGTGGTTCCCAGTTTTGTTTGGGCTTAGTGAAGAGTTTTAAGGATACCTGAAAGGAAGGAAAACAAACTTTGACTTTCAAGTGCCCCTGCTGCCATGGAACCTAGGAGCATTTCATGCTTCAACATCACAGCTGTGTACTTTCACTTTCCATAGTATCAGTTATGGAAATTCTCATGGCACTTTAAGCTTGAAGGGTCTGATCCAACCTGAAGACTTCCTCTGTCTTCAGCGGGGTTGATATCAGGTCCTGTCAGCTTCCAGAACTGGGCTCAGTTCCATAAAAAGAACATAGGCATCAAAATCCCAGATTTAGGCACCACTGCAATTCACAAAAGCCCCACTTGGCCATCACCTAATCCTATCGGCACTTAAAGTTACTCTGCAGCTACAGTGTTGCCGTAAAAGTCCCCTAAGTTTCTGTCTGTACATAAGAGGTGTCTGGAGACCTATCACAGGGCTAATGCTCAGAGCAATCCTCAGACTGGGTGAAGATAAATGGGATAACACCTATCTTGCCTATGGCACCCAATCCAACAGATGTGCTTAGAGTAGGCTTCCTAAATCAGGGCGTATCCAAAATGCAGTAGGAGGTGGTGGCTCCTGCCTTATAAGACTTATTCCTGTGGTCAGAACATGTACATGGATGGTGGGAGATCCCTCTGTCCCAGCAGTGCCCTAACCACAGAATAGAACTCCCAGAAAAAGAACAGATATCACATTCTCAGATAGTTTTGTCTAATTTCTAGCCCCCCATTGCCCATAAGAAGGGAGGCAAAGGATGCTCTAATTTATAAACTTGGGTTAAAATCCATTTTTGAGAATTTT
Organism: Mesoclemmys tuberculata; assembly: GCA_007922155.1. Taxonomy (NCBI): domain Eukaryota; kingdom Metazoa; phylum Chordata; order Testudines; family Chelidae; genus Mesoclemmys; species Mesoclemmys tuberculata. The sequence continues at coordinate 8,389,023 of ML675617.1, read as the reverse complement.
CTGTTGTGTATTTATTCAGACAGGTGTGTACTAAGTTTTATTCTTCTTGTTCATTACATGAGTTCACCTCCTTGATTAAAAACAGTACAGAACTGTGTGGTAGTATTAACTAACTAACTGCATGGTAGCATGACTGGCTTGGCCAATCACAATTCCAGATTTACATAGCTCATTTGTTAGCCTTTCAGGGATGGGAATAATAGTTTCCCAGGGGTAAAAACTGTTGGCCATGAATATGCCAGAAACAGGGTGTGTGAATTTCCGCCCTGTGGCTACCACTGATCTTTTCCAGGACAAACATTACTCATACATGGAAACTATTTAAGATTTGGCATTTTGATCAGCCAAAGGTGAACCTTGTCATTAGATGTTTACAATTTACATGAAGGGAAGGTCAGCACAATTAAGCTAGTCTAAGTATTATCATTCCTGGTCACTAACCATGAATCTATGACTAATCACCAGAAAATGCTCCTAAGTACACTCCATACCACACATCAGATAAATGATAACTATCAACACACTTTCAGAAACTAAAATTGGGTACCCAATTATTTTAAAGAATAAAATTATCCCCAAACATTCTTAAACATACCTTCACCCTTTCACTGAATTAAAAGCACAATCTGCATTGTATTGATTACCATTCCACTACTCTGTTTATCTCAACTCCTATAAGAGAGAACAAGGAACCAAAAGGAAAGATTTTGGTGCTGATCTAGATAATTTCTTTCTATTGATGGGGATACAAAACTGAAAGGTTCACTGCAACCAAAGTCTTAATTACTCTAATGGCAATCATTAGGTACCAGAGAGGAAAGTACGAGATAAAAGGGTGTAGGAAGATTTGATCACTTCTATTTAGTGAAATAACCAGTAACAGAAGAAAAGGTTTCTATTTCCTGGAAAGTTCCAGAGGGGTAGCCTTGTTAGTCTGTATACAGCAAAAACAATGAGAGTCCTGTAGCACTTTAAAGACTAACAAATTTAAATTTCTGTAGCCCACGAAAGCTTATGCCTGCAGAAATTAAATTTGTTAGTCTTTAAAGTGCTGCAGGACTCTCATTGTATTCCCTGGAAATTATTGTAGTATGTGCAAAGAAACCTATGCTACGCTAATACATTTAAAGAACAGCAGGGATCATCAGGTTATACTGTTACAAGTTGAATAGAACAAATTCACTCCTAGTACAATTTCTCTGAAGTCAATGGAATTACATCAGTGATGAATTTGACCCATACTATATATTTCTCACTATTAAAGAGCCAGATTTATTGCTTTACAGTGCACCAGAGATGGAAAGTAGCCATAAGGATATCTAAGTAGATCATCATAGAAGTCCTTTCTGGAAGGTCTAAGGCCTTGTTTTTTGGCTAAGCAGCAGAGGCCATATCAGGAGAGACAGCAGCCATAAGCTAAGAAGCATGTGGTCACATCTTCACATCGCCATCTAAATTAACATCAAACAATGTAAGATCGGGCTGTTAAGAAGGTACTACTGTCCTAAGAGTATCTACCATCACCAGAAAAAGAAACAGATGTCAAGATGTTTAAAGGAAACTTTGTTTGATAGCATTCTGTCTGGCAAGGAATCACTCAACAGTTGTGGTTGTAAAATTGTTTAGAATTGTTAAAATTGTTTAAAATTACAAAATTGTTTGTAAACTTATTGTTTAGTCTTTATGGTACCCACTTCTCTATTGTTTATCTGAATGATTTCTGTCTGGTTCTTGGATTGTTTCTGTCTGCTGCATAACTAATTGTGCAATATTGAAATCAATTACAGTGGTGGGGTACGATTGGTTAAAGAACTGTTTCGTACTGAGCTAGGATTGGAGTTTTGTAGTACTTCAGTTTAAAATGATTGGTTAAGGTAGAACTAAGCAGGACCCAACCTTTAATTATATAAACTAAGGTCCAAAAAGAAGTTCCAAAAAGAGCTGCCAGACCTCAACACCCTGCCAATAGTATCGTGCAGCTAGAGTCCCCAGATGGTCTAATCCTGATTGGCTATGAGGAGAATTTTGTCTGCCTTATTGGGAGTGGTGAGCATTGTATGCTTAGCGTGGGTATTCTGTTTTGGTAATTGTCAATAAATAGAGAACAAATTTATTATAAGACTTTTCACTGGTAAAAGATCCTGCAAGCTCACAGAAGATTATGCCTGGAGTCCTACAAATTGGGAAAGGGTGAGTACTTAGGTGTTCAGGTGTAACCTGGTTAATTTATGGTCTGGGAATGGGTGACCCTGAGTCCTAGAGTGTGAATTGGGTAAGGGTAGGTGCCTTTCCTCTAGAGCCCTATGGATTGGGAAAGGGTGGGGGTGCCTTAACCAGGTTATGCCTTGAGCCCTACAGATTGGGGTAAAGCTGGGGTGTCCTAGTGTGCGGGTAATACTTTCTGGTCTGAAAAAAAAATCAGTGTATCTATAAATCTAGCTTAATTGGCCAGTCAGGCATGTTGATATGTGCTGACCTGGTGGCAGCTGGAGCATGCTGATGGATCTGGCAAAACTACCATTAATTTCAGTGAGGTCAGAAATTCATCCTTGGTCTCTTGGAATTGCCTGAGTTGATTCTCTCATCTACCTCTACTGGAGAGAGAATGAAGAGGCCGAAGACTCAGAAAGGACTAGGAATAGGACTATGGACAGCAGAAGGGAAGAAGCAGTTGCTCTATGGCATGTTGTGTCGCCCCTCTGTGGGACTATTGCTGAACACAACATGCTTTTCTGAGTCCAGAGAATTCCTGAGTAGCACTTTATCAGCTTTGCAAAAAAATTATGCAAAATATGCTGTTTCTATGCTGCACGTAATTTTCAAATAACTATAGGACAGTCATTTCTGCTCAAAATTTCCAAAGAAAAATAACCTGAAATGAAACTCCAGCCTCAAGGATGACAGCTTCAGAAAGTCATGATAGGTGGAAAATGGGGTTAGAATGGAAACTAGCTAGGATAGATACTTAAAAACTTTATTTTCACACTTTTGCTGATAAATGCGGAATCACATCTGAATATTTTTATATGAAGTAAGCTCGTTTTCTGACTAAAGTAGATGGGACAAAAGATTTTTTCTTCATGTATAGTTTTGGAAGTCAAATGCAAAATGTGAAAATAGGAAAAAAAAATTAGTGAAAAATGAATAGCTCCCCCCAATATTTTTCACAGAACTATGGAATGTATTAAGATACTAGGTCAGTTTCAGGAACAAATCCAGGATCCAGAACTCCTCAGGGGTAGAGGGGACTGGTGGGACAAGAGGTAGGAAGCATAGGCGGGATTAACATTTAAGAGCAGATAGGAAAGTAAGGCTGTCCAGCTTAAAAACCGTGCTGCCCTCTCAAACGGTTCTGAAAATTGTGTAAATGCTTATTCACACTTAACCAGAGTGCCCTCGGTTCTGCAAAACAAGGCTATGACAACAGATTCTCCTATGTTTCCAGTGTTCCTTGCACTAGGAAGGCCAACAATACTGTAAGGACAGCCATTCTCACAGAGATAAACTCTCTCCCATGCACAAGACTTATCTATGCACCATTTAAGTCCAATTTTGAGTTCTCAGGAGGGACTTACATGCTACTTTTGTACGGGGTGAATGTCATTTTTAGGATTTTTGCCTCTTCCCCATCTTCTCTGAATTGAAACCAGGAAATATAAAAGAATATGAAATATATGAAAAATAGGGGGAGGGAGGTAGAGGAGGCAGGAAATCTCAGCATTCAAAACTCTGGAAAATCTTTGAAATATGTTGCAGCAATTTCTGGATGTAGTACATTATATCTATGGAGAGTTTAATCTGGAAACATCCCCAGTATGGAGAGCTAGCAGTGTCTCTTTTTTGCTACAGAGTTCTCCTGCCTCTTTCTGTACAGATCATGCTCAGTTAGGTTTCCTACTTTTCTTTAGAAAAATTACTAAATTGATATTGTTGGGAGCTTAACCTTCTAGAATGTACTAAACATGTTTTCACTAAGTATTTTCATGGAATCAAAAGCAAAGCGCAAAAGAGGCAGGTCAAATTCCTAGGTGATTAGATACTACAGTTATGAGCACATTACCAAATAAAATGGATTAAACTTATCTGTCCCATCCAGATAGTAATCCGTACGATCACAAATGCTAAAACTAGTTAATGAAGAATGTCTTATTAGACTGCCTTGGGAGACCCAGTTATGTGTAGATCAGTTCATTGTGGATGAACCTGGGAATGAAGAAAACGAAACATAACTGAACATAATGAAACAAAAAAACCTAAAAGTACAAACAATGGCTCAGTTTGGGTTTGGTTCATGATTGTGGAGAAAGTTCAAGATGGCTCTTGTTCAACCCCAAAACTGTTTCCTTCATCCTTGCTTGAAAGTCAGCTAGATGGGCAGTTTCAAGAGGGCACCATACAGTAGTGTCAAACAATATGTTTTAAAGGGATTTGTATGCACAGTGTCCAGATGATGTAAGTGCAAGGGGTCCAAAAATTCAGACTTTGGTCTTACTTTGGTTTTTATCTTCTAGGCAGAGGCGGCAAATAAAGGAGACCAGCACAATGAGCTATTGCTGCTACGTTCCCCACTATTTCCACAGCTACTTTCTTCTGTCTGTATCGCACTCTGGTTGTGGGAGGGAAAGAAGAAGAAGAGCTCACCTTTCATCAGGGTCAGATAATGCCCGGCTGGTCTAAGAGGTGGCTCTCTCTGCCATATCTCATCTGATTTGTTTATTCATTTCCTTGTATCCTCTTTCCCCCCTCCTCATTTCCTTCTCTCAAAGTCACTCAATGGAAGAGCCCTTCCAAATTCATCCTGGGAGAATTCCACTGAAATCAATGGAATTACAACAGGGATGAATTTGGTCCCTTGCCTTTTTCACTAATATCTGCCATGGGCAGCTCCGTGTTTCTGCATAACAAGTACCAGAATACTGAAACATTACAGCTGCCAAGGAATGCAGAACAAACAGATTTACATGTTTTTCCCTTTATTTCCATTATTTGACCCTTGCTTTTAGTCCTAGGAGCTAACTGCAACTATATTTACATGTTTAATCTAGAAGAAATGTTAACTTTTGTTTAGATGGCTATGGAGACTTTGATCTTTGACTTTGATTTTCCGATTTTTTTAGAGCAAAACATCATGTATTAATGAAACATTGAAAGTGTTGGTTTTTAAGACTATTTCCAGTTCATGTTTTGGATTCTTTCAGTCCTTGCTAGATCTTCTTTGGCTTCTCTGAAGTTTTAAAACTTTAGCTCACAGTCCAAAAAATTAACTTGTATCCCAACAGGGTAGGCACTCAAAGCACTCAGATTGCCAATTCATTTCAACCCTGGTTGATTCTCAATCAGCATAGATTGGTACCAACAAGTCATTAGAGCCTACTATCTACCTAAACAATTATAAAGCCCCAAGAATGGAGAGAGGACGTTTGGGGAGCAAGAAATTAAGGTTGGGATAGCAGGGAAAAGGATAAGAACTGATGGGGGAAAGGAGTAGAGAGAAGCAAGGGGAAGGGATCAGAGAGTAGAAACAGAACAAAGAGGACAAAGTGTGGTAGAAAGAAGGAAAGAATTTTGATTAAAGAATATGCATCAAGATTTACAAGAAAAAATAGCAGAGAAAAAACATAATAAAAATATGGGGTTTGGGGCTTTTTGTTGGTTTCTTTTATAATAGGAGGGTTTTCATTCAAAGTTGTGAACCTATTATCATTAGGCTTTAAAATAAAAACAACAGACAAAACCCTGAACATTTTCACAACCCAGATCTGATCCCTTTTAGAAATGACAAATATTACCTTTGTTTTTGTTTCAAAACATTGATATGTACACAACTCCCTATTCAAAAGGAGCCCTGGCTGCCAATATATGAGGAGTACCTAGTGTCTTCATTTTGTATATATGCACATCTGAACCATAGAATCTATTGTTTTATGGACTATATGTAAACAAGTTGGTGATATGCCATCTTCTGCCATTAACTCAAACTTCTTGCAGATGAAGAATAAGTAGTCATGGATATCAAAATATTGCAAGAGAGGAAAAAGAGAATGTGATCTATGTTTTCTATTGTAGATAAATATGATGTCTGATGTTAATTTTGCAATTCCATGTCAATTACATCAAAAAGTCGTGTACATATTTATCACCCTTAAGTATCACAAATGTGTATTATTCAGTTTCAGCTGTATTGATTTACCTGAAAATGAATTAGGTTCTCTCTTCATTGGCCATAAATAAAAAGATGTTTACTGCTGTAATATTTGCTTACTAGTCTTTTTACAGAAGACCATCAAACCATATACCATCCCCACTAGTTTACAGATGACTATCAACAATTGAGATGAGAGGAAAGGAGAGTGTTCACAGTGATGGACTGCAGAAAATTTGAATTGACTTCACCACATGGAGTTTTTTATGAAACTCTGTTGTGGCTGTAGTGAGGGCTAAGAGAGCTTTGTTTTCTTCTGCTATTGCATTTGACCAGTAAACTCTTGTGAGCGGTGGACTGTCTATCACAAGGTTCCAGAGCTGAATGTAAAAAAGGAGGAGGAGGAGATGATTAGTTAGATTGGGAGAAATCTCACTGGAACAATGGAAGCAACACCACTGCAGTACAGAGCAAATGCCCTGTCCTCCTTGGCTAACTTTTGCCCGATTTCACAGTTGCAAAAAGATTTTATATGCATAGGGAAATTTCTATGAAAGTATCTAGGAGGTAGAACACAGCTTCTTGTAGTCAAAGCCATTGGATACTGTCTTCGTTCTTTCTTACGGGAGATCAAAAGTGTCTCCTTGAGGAAAGGCCAAGAGTCAAGATCCTCAGAGGAAAAAAAAAGTAATGACAGTCTTTGTTCATAGATTCCAAGGCCAGAAGGGACCCTTATGATCATCTAGTCTGACTTCCTGTGTAACAGTCTATGAAGAGTGCTGGACTTTAATAACTTCATTAAATTACTACTCAGTTTCTAACCATACCATTTTGATGATGATCTCTGAAAAATTGGTGGCTAGTTAGTTACAACATCTGATAGCCTCAAATTTTTGCATTCCAGTCATTCAGACTTGAATCAGGCTGCGATGTGGAAGGTGTATTAATCCTGGTGATTGACATACTCAGGGCAATGCATAGAAGTCAGTCATCTATGTGGATATTGCTATATCTATCTGCAACCTTCATCACTGACTATGAGCTGTTACTTTCTTGACAGCAGGACTGGTGCGTTGGAAAGAGTTGCCTTAAAGTATTTTCTCCAATTGGGTATAGAGAGATCACAGAAAGTAATGTTGTCCAACTGCTATTCCTTCCCAACGCCTCTCAGTTATGAAGGACTATACTATGGTGATGCATATTTTTGACATCTGAAGCTTAATTACTGCTAATTAAGTAATTACTGATCCATTCATAGTTAACCCTGAAAGCCATGCAAAAGCTCCAACTTGTATAGAACATGGCAGTCCATTTAGACAAAGTGGAACAATGAAGTATATTACTGTATTCTGTACTGGAATATAGGAATAGCTACTCAACCCAGATTACAGTTCTCTCTGGATAGTGTGTGCAAGCGTGCATGCACACACTTATGTGTTGCACTACTGTTCTTTTGAATATGTAGGAAGAAGATGCATGTTTCTGGAAGGCAACAATGATAATTTAGAATGTTGTACAGCAGTTCCAACTGTAAGTAGTTCGTAGAGATTAAGTCGTCCTTTCAGAATGCTCTTGAGATGATCAGAACTTCACTCTCAACAGCAGATCTCTGGGAAGAATGTAAACTGGGAGACGACTCTGTACATTCCTTATTGTCAGCTCTCCAAAGGATCTTTAATAGAACTGTCAATCTGACATCTTGAACTTCAAGACAAATTAAACATCCCAGTAACACAGTACTTGTAAAGCAAATTTACCTGTTTTCTGCTGCATTACCACTTAAAATATATTGTGCTGTTCGTCAATGCTAAACACTGGGTTTGCTTTCAAAGAATAATCATGTACAATGTATGCAGATATTGGCTCTAAAGCTGGGAAACAAAGTTAGGAATGTGTGGGTTTTGGCATCAAAATTAACCATGCTTTAGTAATCTAGTCCACTAAACTGTTTCTTATTAATAGATCATGCAAGTACTCTCCCATCCCCTCACAAGTTTGACACTTTCCCAACATATCAATAGCAAATGTTCTGTGAAATGTGACTTTCTGAGGAAGCCCACCCTGACTTTTATTGTGGTCTTAAGTCACCAAACTTGAATATCAGATGTATTTTTAAATAAAGAAAACAATCTAAAAAACTCTTGCTAATCCAATACCTCAAAAGTTTGTTTTTTTCTTCTGTAGAAGGCTGTCTGCTTCATCCTGATTCAACAGATTTCAGTTTATTGGGTTTACCAAGTGATTTAGGCAGAAGGTTACTGTCATGTCCCTCATTAATGTAATTGTTTGCCATAGAATATGGTTTTGAAGACTCAGCTTTAAAAACAGCTGTTTTCCTTTTTAATACAAGCAAGGCTTGTCAAAGGAATTTTTTCGAAGGGCTTAATTTAGTGACTGAATTTTACAAGCACTTTTGAGATGTGGCCTGACATAAATCTTTATCTTCTATATCATATTATTTTATATTCATATTGCCATGGCGCCCAGAGGTCTCAACTGGACTGTGACCTTCTTGTGTTAGGCACATACAGAGAGACAGTCTCTTCCCCAAGGAACTTACAAAACTTAAAAAGACAAATGACATGAAAAATGGGCAAGAGGGATACAACCATGTATTCAGTTCATAAATATTTCATTTTCTTATATATTCATTTTCAGTTTTTAAAATGATAATAAGGATGTACAGAACAAACAGCCTTGGAGGTCCAGACAAGGCGCTTGAGCTTGATGTGGTATAACTTGGGAGAGAAGGGAGCAACTAAAAGATTCAACACAGGCAATGATATGTTCAGAGAGAAAAGCAAGGAAGATGAACTTAGCAGCTGTGTTTCAACTGGATTGGAGGGAGCCAGAGAGGAAGAGGTTATGTTAATTAAGACGGGAATCAATGAGTGTCTGAACAAGAATCTTTACTCCCTGTAGAGAAAGTAAAGGAGAGCTCACAGAAATGTTAAAGGGAAAGAAGTGAAAGATTTAGATACAGCCTGGATGCATGGAACAAGAAACAAGAAGGAATCAAAGATGAATCCCAGTTAACATACCTGAGAGAAGATGGTGTTTTCATAAGTGGCAGAAAATGGGGAGCAAAAAGGGTGTTAGAGGAAAGAAGAGGATTTCAGTTTTGTAAGGTTTGATGGAGTAACCCATTAAGGTCAACAGATAAGCTAATTCACTTATTGTGGGGCCTGAGATAAGACCAAAGACAAATTTTGGACTTGCAGCCCCATCTGCAAGTGCCACAGGTAAAGGCAACTGTACATGATTGTGCACTGGTTTTAGCTTTGCACCTCATGTCTCTTCTTGATTGTAAGAATCTATTGGCTCTCAAAGTCTTTCAGTCCAAGATAGCAGAGCTGTTGCCATTGGATATTGTCATAGAACTCCCAGGTGTTGAGGATAACATTGCAAGATCAGTGACTAACCTTTAGAGTCTTTGTAATATTTTCTTGGTCTGTCCTTAAATCAATGCCAGTCTGCAATTCTCCATAGAAAGAGATGACCTTTGGTATTCTACTGTCAGACACAGGGACCACATAACCGCACCATCTCATCTGCACTTTCGCTATAAATGTGCTAGTGCCTGTGATGGACCTCTGCTTGGAACCAAATATTGCCATTTAATTTCCATTATCCACCATAGATTTCATAGGTGGAATGGGTCCAAGCATTTTATGTGGCATTGATCAGTAATCCACAGATCACAGCCTTAGCTGAGTGTGGTGGTAATGGCACAGTAAACATCAATTTTGTTTGCAGTCAGTTCCTGGAATGAACGGTGTAAATGCTGAAGTTCTCCAAAGCCATCCCTGGCTGCACCAATGCATTTCACAATGTTGTCATCAATCTTGCATCTAAGGTTTAAATCTCTAGTAAGACACCCAGGAAGAGACGTGAGAGAGTTAAACTGAGAGGAAGGATTGGATGGAGGCTGGAGGTCAAGAATGGAGAGACAGATTTGTGGATTATGGGTGTAGAAATGTTTGTAGATGAGATCACCAGAAAGAGGTTGTAAAGGAAGAGGAATAAGGCAAGTAAGGACTCAAGGATAGAGTCAGTAACTAAATGGAGGATGGGAGAGAGGAGGAGAAAGACCGATTAATAGAGATGCAGAGGAAGCAATCAGAGGAGTAAAAAGAGAGACAGGAAAGGATGGAGTCATAAAAGCCAACAAAGAAAATAATTTAAAGAGTGTCTGATGGACATCAAAAGAAACAGGTCAAGGAGTAGGAGGATTGAGTTCTAGTAGGATGATTTGGTCATTTATCATAATGGTCCACTACGATAGCACTCTAATATAAAGATTAACAGATTTTTTTAATCTTTAAAAGATTAAGAAATTTCTGGGTTTAAACAGATATTCCTTGGGTACTCCAAACTCCCACTGAGATGTCAGTGGAAGTTTTCAGTGGGCAAGGATTACACAATCAGGCCTTGTATCTGCAAGATGAGCCATTGTGACCTAAAGGTAGGTAGATGGTAAAGGTTTGCAATCTGTAAATTTGCCTCTGTAAATTTAACACAGTTAGTTCTGATCTAGCAATGCAATATACCGTGTTTCTCCGAAAATAAGACAGGGTCTTATATTATTTTTTGCTCCGAAAGATGGGTTAGGGCTTATTTTCAGGGGATGTCTTATTTTTTTCCATGAACAACAATCCACATTTATTCTTGAACAAAAAATCAACATTTATTCAAATATAATCATGTCATCACATTCTGGAACATCATCATAACTCTCCAAACCCTGAATTCCATCGTGAATTTCTTGTGACTCTATTGCCTTTAGAATCATTGGCCCCAATTTCTCATGTCTAGCAATAGCGCTTTCCTTAAATGAGCACCTCTTGTCCATGTAGCCTGCTCGTAGCGCATTGGTAACGCAACTGTCAGTGATTTTCTCCCATGAATTCTTCACCCAAGTCACAACCTCTTGCAGTCTAGGCTTCACAAAGTTGCCACGCTGATTTCTCTCCATTCTATTTTCAATGTAGTCATTAATTTCCATACGCAAATGGTCTTTGAATGGCTTGTCTATTGCAATATCAAGAGTCTGGAGATAGGCAGTCATTCCTGTGGGAATCATTATTTGATCTATTTTTCTCTCATGAAGGAAGTTCTTCATGTCTTTAGCGCGGTGTGTACTGGCTGAATCCCAGACTAGCAGGCCTCTTTGGCCACCTCGCAAAACAAGCGGCAGCATTAAATTGACCCACTTCCTTATAACTGCTTGTGTGCACCAGGTTTTTTTGGGTTAAAGAATATAAATGCCTGCAACACGTTCAATCTTATCCTTCTTGCCCTTAGCAATGATTAGAGGTGGGGCTTTAGTTCCATCCAGACGAATTGCCAAAATACAGGTAATACGTGCACTTTCATAACCAGTGGAGGGAACGTAGACTGAGGAGGCACCCCGCTCATCAATTGTCATTTGTGATCCTTGGCCCATAAACACTGCAGTTTCATCCATAGCAATCATGTTGAAAAGTTGGTATTTAGAAAAGTCGATGCCATCAACAAAGAACTTGAATGCAAGTGCACGTTTAATAACTTCAGCATCTTCCAACTTAAACAGTGTTGTGGATCTTCTTAGAGACAGTTCACATAGCTGAAGGAAGCCATCCAGCCAGTGATGTGATGCTTTGAAATCTTCTGGGGATATTTCTAATTGTGGTGCCATTGCAAGGGCAAATTCTTGAATATCAGCCCTTCGCACAACCAAAGCCTTTGCTCTCCTGTCAGCAACCATGATCCTGTCACAGATCATGTCTTCCAGCTCAGGAAATAATGGATGCCGACCTGATCCACACTTGCGCTTCTTAGCATTTCCCTTGCACACCTGTTGACTGAAGTTATCATACTCTGCTCGCCATTTTCGGACCATTCGGATATCCAACATCTTCTCTTTGCAGAAAGCAGTAAGATTTTTGCCCTGGGAGTCCTCCACAATTCCTTTCTTGTACTCAATGGAATAGCAGTTTCTTTTTGAACTCATGTTGTATGGTGGTCAAAATGTACCAGTACAGTATACAGTATTTCTTTTTCTGTACTGCAGTAAATGGTGGATGTCTATTCACCAAGAAAAACAGGCACCTTTCACCAGGAAAAGCAGGCACCCTTCACCAGGAAAAGAATCACACTCTCCAGACCCCCTCAGACCCAAAACAATTAGAGTTGGCAAATGCCGATGGTGGACGGGCTCTCACACACAGATCTACATCACTCCTGTCAAAGGCGCGTCACTGTCAGGTCCCTTGCTGTTTCAGCTGTGTTCCACTGCAGCTCCCCCTGGTGACCGGAAGCAGCCACAACGCTCAGGCTCGGGAGTGGAGTGATGCCAGCAGGACTATGGTACCCGATGTGTGTGTGAGTGAGAGCCTGACACTAGCCAAACCTTAAGGTGGCCAAACACTTTCAATAACTGTCGGCCGAACAATCAGTCGGCCAACAGTTATCTCTCCCATCCTCCCCATACACAGGAACGTTCGGCATGGCCGAGCGTTCCTGTGTTCTCTATGGGTAGGGGAGGGGTAAGCCCCATACACTTTACACTGACGGCCGAACCTGCCGCGAGCGGCGGGTTCGGCCGACATGAGTGTAAAGTGTATGGGGACCTTTACTTGTGAACAGCTTGTAAACTGTAACTAGGGCTTATATTTCAAGCATACTCCCAAAATCCTGAAAAATCATGCTAGGCTTATTTTCGGGGTAGGTCTTATTTTCGGGGAAACACGGTAAGTTAGCAATATAGGAACACAGTAATTGCCAGACTGGATCAGCCAAAGACAAGATCCATCTAGTCCAGTATCCTGTCTCCCACAGTGGCCAGCACCAGATGCTTCAGAAGAAGTTGCAAGAAACCCCTTTTTTAGGCATATGTGGGGTGTTTTCCCCCATGAATCTCTCATCCTAAACCCTAATAGAGATTGTTTTAAACCCTAAAACATAAAGGCTTTATCTCCTTTCCAATACTCTTTTTGTTAGCTTTAATAATTATTATGGATGAGATGAGTTGAGTAGGCACTTGTATTATAAGCTCTTTTACAAAAACTACGCCTAAGATATTATCCAGTACTCCAAAAATTACCCTTTGATAGATCAGAATTTGAAAAAACTGTGCTCCCACTGATTTAGGTCCCTCCCCCCCACCCCCACCCAAAAAAAAAAAGTTTTTGGTGGTGCTTGGATAATACAAATGCATCATGACTTACTGGTCACTCATCCATCAGACAACGTCACAATCATTTCACTTCATGCCTCTTTACAAACCAACGACATCCATGCCTAGCACCAAGGCATTGAGTTCCTCTGCATGGGTTCTTCCCTGCCTCATCCAACACTAACAACACAAGATTTGCATTGTGGCTGGAACTGCCATGGGCTTGAAAGGTCATTCAAGTTTTTTTTCTGCACAGTATTTTAGATGAAACTGGAGGAACCAGACTGTAATTAAGACTGACTTTTACATATATTATAATGGTGATTTAAATAAAAATACTAAAGCTTGTGTAAATCCTATTAACATCAATAAGAGTTTGGATTGAACAACAACTGAACAACCAACCTCTTCATTTGATCCAGGACTTTCAATTCAATGATATCTGGAATATTCTATTCTATTCAATTCTCTCTTATGTATATTTTTTATAATATAAATTATAAAATTTTATAATATACTGTAAGATATACAGTATTTTATACTGTACCAATCACTTGCAGTATCTGAGCACTCCTGTTGGAGATTGTATCAGGTTGTTACATTATAAAATGACTGATGCATTCAGGCATAGTATGAGAAAATAGGACAGAAAACTAGAAAAAGAAAAGAAATCCATGCTGATATTTAACTGAGATAGCAATTTTTTATCCCAAAAGATTTTGGCAGATGAAAGCAGAGACAATACTTTAAATGCAGAGAATTTCTTGATTGTTTACAGAGCAGGTGAAGACAGTAGCAATAGACAAACATGTCTGTGGAATAGTTTATATATTAAAAATAACCAAATTCTGTGGGCTGTGTTGCCCATGGAAAACTGAAATCTAAAATAACTGTTCAAGAACCTGACTTCCTTTAACATGTGTGCACGATTAAGTGGTTACAAACAGAAATGCCTGATATTTCATATAAATATTTCAAAATATCTGGGCTGCTTGTTTTGGCAGCTTTCTTAGGGAAGGGGATCAGTATGGCATCTGTTTTGTTTCGAAGGATTGCAGAAACATTAAGAAAAGCTGATGTGCAATGAAGAACTGGAGAAAATGAATTCAGAATGAATTGCAAAGAATACCTCTCTGCCTCATCCATGAGTTGGCCTGAAGCTCCCTTCCGTTATATGGTATGCCAAGTGAGTGAGTTAGGAAAATAAACAGCGTAATTCTAATATTTCTTGATTACAGTGCAGCTACATTGACTTCTCTGCTGCATTCACTTCTAGACCCTCCCCAGATTCAGCTACAAGACAGTCACAATGCCCTCTAGTGACTAGCTAGCAACTGCACCATGTCATTTTAAGAATTTTAAACACATTTGTAAATAAGGAAGAAGAAGTACATATTTACAATGTAACATTTTCTTTCTTGGCTTTCACAAATGCTTTTATTTAATGCATGTTGAGCACAAGTCCTATGCACCATTTAAATCCCAAGGAAGCTTTATGTGCAGGTTTAAGTTAAATGGCCCTATGTCCAGGTCCATATGTTCAGTAGAATGAGTGTTCAGTGTAATGAACAGTGTTGGGAGCGAAAAGAAACACTGGAAATATGAAGGTCTGTTGTTCAGAGTAAGCGTCAATGGCACTTGTTCAGTGTTTTGTGATTAACTCATTCAACACACTATGTTACTGGCAGTAGTGACATTAGCACTCATTTAAAAAGTGCATTTTTGTCATTTGTATGCGTATTTCATTACCCTTAAAAACATCTCGTTTTTTAAATTTAAAAAATATGCTCACCTTAACCTCACTTACGTGATACATGGGTCCTTGTATAGCTCATCTGCACAATAGTCAATTCCACCTATCAGGATCTGGGGCACAATCCTCTAACCATATAAGCCAGCTATGCTATTTACCATAATCAAAAGGGAGTAGCTTTATTCTGCTGAGTTATTTTCTCAGGGCTGGACTGGTACCTTGCAGTTCAACCTGAGTAAGGGGCACAGCAAAGGTTTAATTTTGATTCAGAGTCATAGTTAATTTACTACTTCCCACTTACTCTGGGGGAAAGGAAAGTGCACCAACATATCTGGCACAGACTGCTTCCTCTGCTGCACCAAATCTAGTGCAGTAGCTGCATAAAGAGTGGGAAGAAATGAAGCCATGGTTCCACCCTTTTCAGACCCTGCCTGTCCACATTACACCCACAAGAGCGGGAGGTGAAGTAGTCCCTCAGCTGAAGTGTCAGACCATAATCCACCTGGCAGCAAGTGGTTCAGTAGCTCGCCCAATGGATCACTGCAATATCCATAAAGAAATTTATACATAATTGAAAATATTAGGAGATATATTTTGAGTCATATGTGAAGAACAATATTAAAAATAACTATACCATTCACTGAAATTACTTCTAAAGAGAGATCATTTTCATTTCAATGAAAATATTTCTGTATAGAAAGAGTAAATAAATGCATTATTTGTCTATTGAAAGCAACAAACAAAGATACAGAAAAACAATCTTACCCCAGTTTCTTTTGATTGGCTCAGAAAACTATATAATACATCGACCTGAATTATCTTGTGACAGCCAATCTAAAAATTAAATTAGGGCTGTGTCTCATACGAAGAATCCCCCATAAAATGTCATCTTGAAATGTTAATGGAAACATTTGTGAGAAATGAGGAAATGCTGCAGCTAAGATATGGAGTCCAAGTGATTGTCATAGAATATATATTATTTTATACTACCAGCTATAAAACAAAACACAGAGTATCTACAGGCCTTTCCATACTTGCCAGCCAATAAACCCACAAGAATATACCTGAATGAAGCTGTTACTTTAACATATGTAACCAGAGAACAGCCTGATTGTGGATCTGTGACTGCACAGAACCCTTTCCAGTTTCCCAGTCCCACCTATGATCCTATGTGTGTTTCTCCATCATTTTATTTTGGAAATAAGTTCTAATTCTTTTCTACTGTTGCTGTCAGCCAAGTGTTTTTCACTCAGTTTTAGGCATACTGAATTAGAAATAGAAAGCTTACTACATACTCAAAGTTCTCACTCATGTCTAGTCGGTGCCTAATCCTTGGAGGTAGCTTCAAAAATGCTTAGTCCAGTCTACTACAAGGCAGAAGCATCCTACCTTCCTGCACTGAAACATGGCACTTAAAACAGACAAATGATTGTCTTAAATGGAAGAGGACAGTTTGGAAATATCTCTGTATTTTCTTAACAGCTTAACCACCCTAGATAAACGTGTCAATTCTGAAAAAAGAACACATACTCTTGATGCTTTGTGCAATTTATACACAAGTGCTTTGATGTTTCTGCTTAATTTGTATGAAATTATTTGGATTTTTTTTAAAGGAATTTGTCCTTTGTGTCTCATTACTAATCTGTCAAACATTCTTGGAGCTAAGAGAGCAAGCCACCACCTTCTGGAACACTTGAAAAAAAATTTTAAAAGCATTTGACTGTATGTTATGGTTTCTGTTGTGCATGTTAGTCACCGGCCCAGGTGCAGAACCATGCTATCTGAGAAGACTGGGTCTCTGACTTGCAGGGGAAGCACACCCACTACATCATGCCTTTGGGAGAATGCAGCATTCACATCTGTACCTCTGGCTAGATCTCCTATGACCCTGCCTCTTCCAACCTCCTTTGGGATGTCTTATATTCAAGAGTGCAAAAAGTGACTGCAGGTGTGCCCACCCACTCTTCTTGGGATGGAAGGGTGGCGGAGAGCCTTGTGTTCTTGTTGCCTTGAGACACCCACCCCACACAGCAGCTAAGCTCTATTTGGGCTCTACAATTACTATTTTTTGCTTGGTTTTTCTTTTTTCCTTTCTGTTTCTAGGGGCAATTGCATGAGACAGGAAGTTTGTTGCTTTCACAGACGTTTTCTTCACCTGAAGCCATATAACCTTCTTTGAAATCTCTACTAGCTGCTGTGGAGAGGATTTTGGTTTAAAGAATGGTTCTTTAAACTAGCCATTGGTCTGAGTAATCCAAAAGAGTGAAGGTGATCTAGTTCAGCCAACTATAAAATGAGCCCAACTACAAAGTTCAGCTCCTCACTGAATGTGCTCATTGTTCATGAGTTGGACGAGATGGGATTGCCTGACCTTGTCTGAAACCATCCGTACCTTAAACATTCCCAAATCTGTGTGTAATATCTGAAATATACAAATTATTGTTTCTGACTCAAGAGGGAGAACTAAGAGTTTAAATGGAAGACTGTTACTGTAAGTGACATGAACGTATGCGTCTGCAGTTGATCAAATTTAGTAAATGTTGTTCGCATGTTTCCTGATTTGGAGCCAATGGTTAATATAAGCATCTAGAAATGTAAGATCCTCCACCCATACATGTACTGCTCCTCAGCTATAAACAAAGCTGGGCAATGTAAAAGAGCTGAAATGGTCAATGTTAATACCTAGTATAGTGTTCGAAACTAAATTTGTTTCTCATGAATAAAGTATACATGAACCTTCTAACTCCTTAAATAAATATATATACACACACACTAGTAAACCAACAGTTCAAAGTAGTAGAGTAGAATCAGAACTATAAATCAAGTGCTGATCTAGATTATTGCAACATACAATAGCAGAGGGTGTCTGTAGTGCATCTCACTTTAATTTCAAGATCTATATGAGCTGAATATAAAACAGAAAAGTCAAAACAGAAAGATGCACACAAGGTGGGGGGGGGGCTGTAAATCAAATTAAAGTGCTACACCTTGAAGCCCTGCAAGCATTGTAACAAACTCATTCACCAATAACGTTGGGAAACAGTACCCTAGTGATTCCTAGAGACACAGGTACTACCTATTCCACGGGCAGACCCATTAAGTGACTGAGAAATGAAGGTACCCAGCCACTGCCAAGGGCACTCAGTTTTACAGCTTTGAGCTTATACGTGATTAAGAAAAATAAAGGGTCAATGCACAGAATGCTATTACTTGATTTATGGCCCTGATTCAGCGAAGCACATGCTGAATCAAGCCCCATATGCTTTTCAGGATCAAGGCCTGAAGGCAGGTCTGGGAGTGTTGTGAACTTTTGATGCTCAGCACCTCCCAGAAGGCACTGCACACCTTGCAAGATGAAACTGTAGGTGATCAGCAGCACCCACCACTCCCATTGACTTCAATTAGTGTGGTGAGCGCTCAACAATTCTGAAATTCAGGCTCTAAAACCCTGACCAGAAAAGTATTTAAACACAGGTTTAAGTTACAGTATGAGTAATCCCATTGACCACAGTTAAGCACAGAGCGCTTTTCTCGATCAGGCCCCAATGAAGTTTGGGTACGTAAATCAACCGTGTACGTATTTCAGTGACTGAGTACAGGAAAACTGAACCCATTTTGATCAACAAAGCAGCCCACACAGTAAGAAACACTTGTCAGCTGTCACTATTAACTAAGATTGTTTTTTTAAATTAATTCTGTAGGGTTTGTTTGCCTAGTATCAGAATGAGCCAATCTAAGCAATATTATTTGTGATGCCAGCATTATGAGCAGTTTTCCAGCCTGCTTTAGTCAGGATTTAACAATCACCGATGTGTATAATATTTGAATAATTTTTCTTTTCACTGTTTAACATTAAAAGCAGATTCACTTGATTACTAGGTCCCCTGCTGCTAGGGTCAATAATGACACCAATTCATAGCAAGATGTCTGCTCATAGCAGCGGTTCAGAAAAGCCCAAAATAACTAAAATAAACCCTTAAAAACACTAAAAACAGTATAACCGCTTTATAATGTTATAATCCTTCTACCCCAGTGAAAGTTTAGACTTAGCCTGTACAAAATTCATACTGTTGCCTTTTAATCTATTCCATTCCATTCTCCCTTTTGCTAACCATAATTAAGGCAATGGAAATGCTTATGGTGGTCTAAAAAGGTCAGCTGTGGTGTGACAACTAACATCCAAGAAGCCACAAATGTCTCTGGCAGTGAAATAAAGTCACCAGCTCATTTATTAATGTAAGAGGTCACATAAATGCTGCTTAATGTATCAAACCACAGTACAAGGTATAGCTATTCAAACAGAACTTTTTAGTCTCTCATAAGGCCCAAATGTGATAAAGAAAAACAAGGAAGCCAACAATCATGTTGGAATAGCTTGCTTGGCAAAACCTATGACACTTTGAGGTCCTTAGTAGAGTTGGGAGAAAATGTGTGTGTGAATACTTTTTTCAGTTTGGCTCAACTAAAATAGCTTGCAAATTTGGACAAATTGTTTCAATTGGAAAAAAAAATCAGTTATGTTGAAATGTTTCCACTTTTTATTTTGGAAAGATTTTGTAATGTGCCACAATTTTATTTTTAAAAAAGTAAAATTTTAAAACCTCAAAATCAAAATGAAATATTTAGTTTTGGGTTGAACTAAATGTTTTGTTTGACCTAAAAATGAACTTTTTTTTACTTTTGCATTTCACCAAAAAACATTTTAAAACTTGCTTTGCATCAAACCAAAACAATTTTGGTTCAGTGGTTGAATTGAAAAATTGGTTATTTGTGCAGCTAGAGTCAGGAGTTAATTTCCAATGTGCCAATATTCACCATTTAAAAAACGTGCATTTGCCAGCAGTGATAAGTGACATGACAGTTTCCCTGAGTAATTAGGAGATATCGGTGCCAGTTGTGTGCTACTTCGGATCCTGACTCTCAAAATCATCAGTGGTTTGGCCAGGCCAACATCAAAAGCCACCGCTTTCTCTGAGATCAATAGCAACTACCCTGTATTCAGGCATAGAAGTTGGGGACAGTGCCTGAGATTCAACCAGGGGAGAGAGCTTGTAGACAGTAGGAGATGCTGAGAAAGTATCCTCCCATCAGTGAAAAAAATTTTTGAGAGAAGGTAACCTCCCACCCATGTGTCTATTTTATACATTTCTGGCTGAGTTCCTTGAAATACCACCACCACCCCTGCTCCCAAAGGATCAATTCCCCCTGAGAGTTCAAATATCAAAAAACTAACTAAAACGAGATGGGATTTAAAAACAAACAAGAACTGCGTGTGTCATGATTTTTGTCGTTTCAGGGCTGACAATACCGGAAGCCAGAAATCTTGCCCCAGAATTACATCCAGCTTGCCACAGAGCACATGGGGCCATGGATATGGAACTCACTTCTTCAGGAGAAAAAGGAGGAAAATGTGAAAGCCACTTGTGGCAGGCTCTATTCAGGGGCCAGCAAGCGTACTGGTCAGGCCACAGACAGCCTGTTTGAGCCTGGTGACCGCTCTTCACCTCCCTCTCAAATCTTCTGAAATCTCTCAGCAGGCTGGGAGAAGAGAGAAGGATATGGGGATATTTGAGGCACTCCCTCTCCACCAGGTCCCAAGGGATGAGAGGCAAGGGAAAAATCAGCCTCCCCTGAGCCACTTCCCTACCTTCCCTGTTTCCCTTCAGCTTGGGGAGTGGCCCCAGATTTCTGCTTACAGTCTCACTAGTTCAGGGCTTCAGCTGTGGCAGGGAATGATTCCCTATTCACCCTCAGAATCCATTTGCCCCCCCCCACACTCCCTTAACTCAGGTGGAAGGGGGATCCTGGCCAAGTTTTATTCAGTCCCAGACCTTCCCCCATAGACTGCAGTGTTTCAATGACTGTAGCCTGCCTTTCTTCTTGCAACCATCCTTCCCCCCAGACTCCCAGAGCTCCTTTATAAGCAGGTCCTCCACAGGAAGCATGCCCGGCAGCTGCTGAGGGGCAGAGCCTTCTTGGCCCAAAACTGTTCCACCACCCCTTTTATCTTAGTGTGGGGTCTGTAAACCTCATCACACATATATCTAGAGGAGTCCCTTCTCTCTAAGAAGTTCCCCCTAGCAGTGATGCCGTTTGTTTATGGTGGCCTGTGCAACAGGATTGAGGAAGGGCCTGTTTTGGGGGATTTTTCATGTATGATGGACTCATTGTTTATCCTGCTCTCTGATCACAGAATCATAGAAAATTAGGGCTGGAAGGGACCTCAGGAGATCATGGCAAGCCCACTGATGACAAGTCCACTATGGAAGAGATCACTTAGTTTTTGCATCCCATGATAGCTGCCTGCCTGAAGTCTCAGTTCTTAACAGCTGCTACTCCATCTGCATTGCCATAGAGGTCTCCACATGGTGAAATTCCTATCTGTCCTGTGCCAGTCTTTACACATAAGCGCCTTCAAGCAGAGAATGTGTTTCAACTATACTCTAAGTTGCAATCTAATTTTTGGAAACAAACATTTAATAGTATTAACAAAAAACTTATGTTTTAGCAGCACGGACAGAAGCTCAAAAAGATAACAGACATCAAAAACCTTGATTGTTTGGATACCCCAAACTTTTACATAGCAAATTTCTCTGATCACTAAAGAAGCTGGGTCTGGACAAGATGTATGGATCACTCAGTAAATTGCCCTGTTCTGTTCATTCTCTCTGATGCATCTGACACTGACTTCTGTCAGAAGACAGGATACTGGGCTAGGGGGACCATTGGTCTGACCCAGTATGGCCATTCTTATGTTCTTAAGAAAAAGACAGACATACATACATAAATATATAGCTTTACAAACTTTCAAACCTTCCTTTGGAACATAATGTTTTTAAAACTAAGGTACTTCTGCAAAGTTAGTTCTCAAAAGCTAAACATTTGTTGAGCTGTTTTCAATTATAATATTAATAGTCCAACAGTTTAAAGCCAAGACTCCTAATTTACAACAGGACTTGTAAATTAACAACACTGAACTTGTAATGTTTAAGTAAACACTGCACTTCTGGATGACAGATAGCTAAACAATGAAATAAAACTTCAGAAACATCCCTACTCCTAGAGCTTTCAAAGAGCTTCCAGTGCTGCAAAAACAAACAGCATTCAGCTGGCCAGCAGTCACTTACAGTTATGTCTCCTGTACTGCTAACGTGGGGGAAACCAGCAGCTTAAAATTCCTCATTCATAAGATTCTTTCATAATTTCAAACTTAAAAGGAAAATGCTGCCTTTGTCTCCCCCTTTTTCCTCCCCCCCCCTTTTGGAGGGAGAGTAAAAGGGGAGAAGAGAGGATAGAAGAATTCTAAGGATAGTCAACCTATTCTTTATCATACAGTAGTCAGCTCAAATCTCAGTTCTTTCTCCAAATCAAACCTTCCTAAGGGACAGTTTGGTCAAGGACAGCCTACCCATGTGCCATCTTTCCATCATGTGACTTCCAAACCTGCTGGGGTTTCTTTTCTAAAACAGCCCAGCCTCAAGCCTCCTTCCCCATAGAACAAAAAGTTCTTCTCAGTTATAGCTTCGCCATCTACCTTCTTCCCCTTCACCAAATCCACCAAAGCTATAGCTGGTCAGAAAATGGGAAGGAAAGGTTATGCAAAACATACTGGCTTTTTGGTAAAATATCGAAAACAGAAATAGTGTGTCTGAAAACCAAGATATTTCATCTGAAAACATATTTTGGCTGGAAACCTTTTCAGTTTTCAGGTGTGGTTGTGTCAGTAAAATCTTCAACAGATAGTAAACATTTTTAATGAAAAAGTTTAATTCAGCCAAAAACCCAATTTTCTGTCAAAAATCAGTTTAGATAGAAAAATTTTGACCAAGCCTACCTAAAACATGTAGCTTCTTTTGAGACTGGCCTGCCCTGGAGAATCCATTTGGCTGCCTTTCTCCCGGGTTCATGAGGACCACCCATTTTTAAATCTCATGAGCTGTGGGTGTAATAGTACAGTTTGAGGGGACATCGCAGTCTGGAAGCCCCAGAATAGGCCAGAATGCACAAAGTGTATTTCAAACCAGCTCTTCAAAGGTGATGAAAGGACCCCCAGGTCTGAGAAGCTGAGGCATGTTCAGAGGAGCTGTAATGGGTGGGTGCACATTGGGAAGTCTGAATACTAAGGCACTTGAGTTATGCTGAAGGGGAAAAAATGGGAGTAATAGCATCAAAAGCTTATTGCAGAGAGATGGGATAAGAAATGGACTTTACAAGGTTTGTGTGAACATCCAAAATGTAGGATCCATTATAATAGAGTATAAACTTCGTAATACCCATTATTCCTGGAAGGGAGGAAAATTATGAGGTTAGCAACAATTCTGAGCCCAGAGGGAATATTTGACCTATTTGGGAGCAATTTATTGTGCAATGTCCCCAGAAAATGTCCTAAAGATTCCTGACCAGGACTTTGGAACAACCACATTAGCAAACATAAGTAGCCTGATCTGGAGAAAGCCTTGCCACTTCCACTCAAGTCGGCGGGAGTTACAAATGTTCAGCATCTCCCAGGATCAGGCAGCTCAGTCCC
The DNA here is from genome assembly GCA_007922155.1 of Mesoclemmys tuberculata. Lineage (NCBI taxonomy): Eukaryota > Metazoa > Chordata > Testudines > Chelidae > Mesoclemmys > Mesoclemmys tuberculata. The sequence continues at coordinate 8,365,445 of ML675617.1, read as the reverse complement.
TCATCTGGCAGAAATTACAGACAGCATTCAAGTTTGGAACAAAGGGACCCCTGGTTGACACATTCGGTCACAAGGCCAAATCCCGAAATCCCTTTTTATGCAAAAATCCTATTGATGTCAATGGGATTTTGCCGGAGGAAAGGTTTTAGTAAAGGCTTCAGCTGACCTGGAAAAAATGCCACTGCCAATGAGGAAAGACTGGGAACAGACTGCACCAAACTAATTACTGCATGTGGTCTCATGAATCTGTTCTGTTTTTCTCATGTTTTAGAATGAAGTGAAAACCATCCTGCTTCAGAGCTATATCAAAGTGAATTCCAAGATTTACGCCCAATTCAGCAAGGCTTTTAAGCACGTGCTTAGCTTTAAGTACATAAGCAGTCCCATTGAGGTCAGGGATTAGTCATGTTCTTACTGTTAAAACATGCATTTAAGTGCCTGGTTGAAGTGGGACCACAGTGACATCGCTCATGGCAATTCCATTAAAACTCATTTTAAGAGGATTCCACAGTATTTAAGATGGGTTCCAGTTGAAGATCTCTGACAAAGACAAATGTGCCTGCATCTAGTCATGAGTGATGCCATTTGCACTGTTACTTGTTTACATATATGGAAAAGCCCACTATCCTGCTCTATTATTTATCTACATTAAAATGTCAATATTTGCCAACAGAAAGCATGTCATAACTAAGATACCCTAGTTTTTTCATATTGTATGTATAGATACATCCTCTCAGAGAGACTCCACTGAAGCAGAAGTATCTAGAATTGTTTTAAAAATTGGAATGGCTTGTTTAAATAAGAAAAAAAAAAGACAATGGAACCTTGCACTTCACTCAGAACTGATGCATGCTTCCAACATACAAAACAAGATAAAAAGATGGAGCTGTATCTGAAACTAAGGATAAAGAATAAGAAGAGGATTAATTACTACGTTTGTAAACTAAAGAAAGGAGCAAGGGATATTCACCAAGGACCAGAATTAATACAGATAGATTGAGAGCACAAGCAACTGAGCATAAAAACCACAGGGAATGATTCTTATAAATTGAATTGTCACTACATAGTAGGTGTTAATAAAGCTAGACAGGAAAAGAGCATGCATGTATGTTTGTGTGTGTGCATATGCATGTGAATGTAACCTGGGAGTAGAGATGGACAGACAAAGCAGAAATGGGAGCACAAGGAAGGGTCCTGGGAAGAAAAAGGCAAGAATTAAGGAAATTGCTAAATTTCCCAGCTGTATTACAGTCATAATAAGTAAAATAATAATTATAAACTTGAATCGCACCTTTCATCCCATGGCACTAACTCTACTGAAATTCAAGTACTGCCACAGTCAGCAAAATAATTTTATAATAATCTGATTTTCAAAGGTGCTGGTACCTCAGCTCCCACTGCAGTTAATAGGAGATGCAGCTGATCAATATCGCTGCAACTCAGGTAGTTAGAAAATCTTTATTTCTCCTGTTTTGCCAGCCATAAAAGTCATGATTACAAAGCACAACTTAATTTTCAACAGACCTTTTTCCTTTGGCAAAAATAGAAACCAGGGCTTTGCAGTGACATATAATGGATATGATGGACATGTCTCTACAGCTAGACCATGATATTTAAGAAGCTTAAATTACCAGCAAGAAAATGTGATCATACAATGAGGCTTTAAGTAAGTTTAGATAAAAGCACATATGAAAGCAATGCTCACAGGTAAAATGAACATACCTGAAACTAGCACCAAACTGATATATAATATTTGCTCTATTTTTTATTACTACTACTATTATTCACAGTGTTCTCCTTCACTCTTAACTATCCCAAGGTCATTTGAAAGATGTGAGCATTAGCGTGTGGTAAGGAACAGATGATTTAATATCATGTAGTATTGCCACTGGCAGAACTGTGAGGCGTCCCAGCATGAAAGTGTGGCATGAAGTAAATTCCATTCCTAACTCCCACAGGGAGCAAAGATTCCATCACTCCAGCTTCTCTCCCCGTTTGCCCTCTCCCCCAATTAGCATAGGAAATGCTGTCAGAATGCGCATTCCACATTCCTCTGTGGTAGCAGAGAGATATTAACACATTCCTAGCATGGCATTTGGGAAAAAACGTGCCAGAGAAGTACAATCATCTCTCAGCTCTCTCAAAATGAAAATTCCTGGTTGAAGACAAAGGTAAAACACACACTTGGGTGCATAGGGACAACAATTCTGAATCATGGAACATGAACTTACCTTGGTTTCTTTAGATTTATATCTGGATCTTACGACTTTCATACTGGAGGATCTCTGCACCCATGTGGTGTCCTGTCAACTTCAATAGGAATCTAAACAGGCACAGGGGGTATATCTAGGCAAAGCCAGTGTACTACAAGCTGAACTCATGCTTACGTGCTTTGCTCAGTGGGGACCAGATTGCTCATCATTTTGCAGGACTGAGCCACTACAGAACTTTAACTTGGGATAAATGATTTCACTCTTCTCATTTTCTAGTGTAACAAAATGCCTTCCATGTGACATAATGGACAATCTTGTAATCAAGTACTGAATATAGGCCCCTATCCAGCACTGAGTGCTAAGTGGGCACAAAGGTATGTCAGCACAGTTTTCAATGCAGGATCAAATCCTAACTCTTCAATATCACTGAACAGAGCTGCACGCTGTCAAATAGTGTTCCCTGACTTGTATGTGCCTGACAGAAGGAATCCAACAAAAGCATATACCGAGTATATATTATGTTGCATGACAAAATATATTCATTCAGCTACTCACAAAATAAGTATTATTTTCCTTTAATGTATAAACTGATCTAGCACCCCTTACAAGCCTCAAATCACACCCAGATAGATGGTAAAATCTGGTCTAATGTAAAGCGTTTACCTATAGAATTAATGGTAATACAACCCTAATCCTTTCCGCTGAAGAGTTTTGCCATTGAATATAGTTACATCCAATCAGCAACAAATGGAACCCTCTGAAATCTACCAGATCTCCACAGTCAAAATGTAACTGTTTTCTCTTCCAGAAAGAGCCTTGGAGAACAAAAGGGCCTTGCAGCGTGACCCAAAGGAGGGACTTTAGCAACTTGACAAATGATGCAATTTCTATAACCGAAGGCCTCCTCACTGAGTATGCCCAGCTTTCAGCCTCCTCTCAATTAAACCAAAGATGTATTGGCTAGCTCAGCACTGGAGATGATCTCAACTGTCTCATTACCAAACAAAACCTTGTATTTAATGCTTAAATTACTTTTATTTAAACATTATGTAACATAACAGCAACCAGAGCCTCAAGTTGCCTTCAACCTACAGCTCCCTGCAGTCCAGAGCTCGCCTTCCAAAATGGAGGATGGCCTCTGGTCTTTTTAGCCACTCCTTCCTCTTTACATAACAGCAGCTACTCCACACAAGGATTGAGGTGGCTTCTGAGGTAACCAAAGTCTCAGTGTATCCAAGGCTAATCTACACACAAATTTGCACTGAAATATCTAAATCAGTTTTCATTCATATCCCAGTGCAAGTGTGTGTGTACACTCATTTCCAAATAAAAGTGTCCAATTTCAATAAGCAAAATCAAAAGGGGCTTGTATCTCTGAGAGGGGCTGAACAAAGCACAAAAGGTGCTGGTGGAAAAAACGGGCAATCAAGGTAGATATCATTAGTAGAGTTAATCCGGGCGGCCACATCACAATAAGAAATTAGTTTTGATGCATAGAGAAAAGCTAAATAGAACCTTAAATTCTCATAAATTAACAGGAGGGGCAGCAATGTTAATTTATCTATATTGGAATCATTCTCCAGACTCAGTCAGCCTAATACACACAGCTAACAAAATCACTGGTAGGTTGCTGTAGGCATATTTTTCTATTGTTCATTTCAGAGAGAGGGCTAGTGCTACTGTTAATTGGATTTGCCCCAATAGAGATGGGCCCAAATTCAAATCCTATATCAAGTGGTCTACATCTGAACTTGCAACCAGATCCACAGTTTGCTTATGGACTTTATATGAGGCAAAATCAAATTCCAGATCCAAAAGTTTATGAAAACTAGGGTGAAATTCAGATTATTAGTCATTTGTACATTGACACTGTGGCTAAACAGTACAATTAATAGTAAGGTAGGAGATCAAGCTAATGTAATTTCTGTAGGTGGTCACCTGCACTTGTTAGGAGACATTTATTATTTCTGTTACTTTCTAGTTATTTTTGTTCTAGCGTTGTCTTAAACACAAATAATCAATTCACCATACAAGCCACGTGTCTTTCATTATTTAACAACTTCATGCACCTCTCTGGGCAAACCTTTTAAGCTTAAGGTTCTGTAAAAGACTTAACTCAGAAATTTAGCTATTTTGGTATTCTTAATTTTGGGGGAAAAAAGTGTCTTTAAATTTAGGTTTAATTGAAAGGGATAATGTGTCTGACAGTTGGAAAAACTGAATACCCATTACAATATGTGAAGCTGTCTGATCAAATAAGCTCTCTCCAGAGCAAAAATACTACTCCCTAAATTTGTCTGTTTTATTTAAAAAACAAGCTGTCTTTAATAGAGCTAAAGACAGAACATTACTTGAATATTAGTGTGTTTTTTAAAATGCTTTTAAAAAAGACCCCTCAAGAATCTGGATGCCTTAAATCTTGCTTAGTCTGTATAAACCATGAGCTGGAGGGCAACTGAGTTTACAGGAGTATTTTTAATGTGGTCCTGGAAAATATAAATATTCAGGCACACAGAAGGCTAAGAAACATGTAAGTACAGCAAGAGGTGGGTGACTAACTGCACTTGTAATGATGTTTTGGAAATGGAAACCCAATTAAAACACCTAAAATAAGAGGCCAGCACTGAAATTCCTATCAGAACAAAGTTGATTGGTGATCATCAATTTGACTGACATAGGGATCAATAATTCAATATGGGCTTGTGTTTGTATTACTGTAGCACCTAGAGACCCCAATCAAGGTCAGGACCTCATTGCATTAGGCAATGAAGAAACTATACAATAAGATACAAACTGTGCTCTAGAGAACTTGCAATTTAGATCTGAGACACTAAAAGTGTCTTGGCCAACATTTCACAGCAGGAAGAGAATAGCACCCAGACCATTGGCAGCTATCTGGTATCTCAGAAAATACTTAGAAAACAAATGAAGTGCCTGAAAATAATTGGCTGAGATTTCACAAGACAAAATAAATGGTCTTAGGATTCAGTATCACTTTCAAATGATAACATAAAGGGAAGAGAAACAAAGACGAGTGAAGAATTATAAGGACATCAATAACATCATCAAATGTTGCTGGCTGAACTATGTACTCTCTCTTTTTATTTGATCCCCTTCCCATAACTAATCTGAGCTGGCACAAGATGTTACATATTTCATGCTGCGGCAGTTTGAAATTATTGTTTTCAATAGAAATAATAAAGAATTAAACTAGTAATGTGCACCAGCAATTTCAGATCAGAACATGGCCAATTAGGAATGTGCATCTTTAGCAGAGCCATGCCTGTCTATGTTGCCTCTTATACAGTGCCCATCACAATCGTAACCGAGCATCAACAGTGGGTTCCTTTAAAGCGTTTATCTTCTGTAGAACTCTGTGATTTTACTGGTTCTAATGGTGGGCTCCATCATGGGTAAAAGTGTGTAATTCAATCTCTGGACCAGGTAGGAGCAATGCAGAGCTATACCTCCCCTACAGGGCCAGTATGTATGGGAACTGTGTAGGTCAAACCATCCTTTAGGATATAAGGTATGGCAGTCCCTAAATAAGTTTCCCATGCATGTTTCAAAAGGTTATAATTTTGTTATCCCTTAAATAAATTCTGGCTTTATGAATAATAAATATAATTAGATCAGGTGTACTTAGCATATCTTACCTCCTTAGTTAAGAATGGGGTAATCGGAGTTCTATGATTGGAAATGAACAAATTGTTTATTTTTTAAGTATTGTTGAAAACCTTTAATAAAGAGTCAAACTTTTAACTCTCAAAGAGGTTTTCAGACAAAAGTCAAGGGTAGGCTTGATTCTCATTTTATCCAAAACAGTTTATCCATTCGTACATACTACCATGCTTGGATTGGACTCTAAATGAGTCTCACATATGTTGGTTAGAACGGGCTAAGGCAAACAGTGTAACATGGCAGTCTTCCTCTGAGACCTAACAAACCAATAAAAGTGATGAGACAACAAAAAAATGAGTTAAATTGCAAATATTTTTATCACAAGTGTGAACTGAAACTAAATTAAATGCATGTTAAGATGGAATGTATCATTTAATTTACTGAGTGCTCAAAAGCACAAAGAATAAACTGTTCCTGCATTGATTCTCCATGATCATCATTACTTAATTCCCAGTTTTAATTTCTCACAATGGTGTTGAGAAAACTGAAAATTCTGATGCATTTCTTCTTTTACTCATCAAATGGCTTACACAACTCAAACCAAATGTTGGCATGATTCATATGTTAACTAATTCAAGGGAGATCTAAGGACATCCTCCTTATGAGATTTTGCAGCTAATTAAAATTGATTCAATATGTTATTTAAAGATGGAAGAGGGAAAAGATTTATTTTTATATTTAAAGTAACTTTGTATTTTGAAATGAAAGCAAATAGAAATATCCCACTTTGATTTCAAAAAAGATTGTGGGCCAAATTTTCAAAGCAGCTTTAGTCAGCCTTATAAATTTGTCTGTATATGTTGTGCATTGTTTTTGAAAATTTTACTCCAGACAATACATGGTGTTTTCATAGTGTGTTGTGGTGAGGAAAGTGTCTGTGTAAAATTGTCACTTTAATATTTAGCACATCTGCTTGGTGTGCATCTTTTAGTCATATCTTCTTATATTGCTGACACGGTCAGTTTAGAGAGACAAAGCCCTTTCAGGAACTGTGTGTTTTTACTAATTTTAGCCCAGCAGAGTAAATACAGATATGAAAAAGCCAGCTGAATTCTGTTTTGCCTTGTACATCACCAGCAACATTGCCAGCTAAATTCTGAATAAAGTAGTGCTCATTTTCAGCAAAAAAAGGCCCAAGGTGCGCATGCAAAACTACTTGTGCAATTTCAGACCTAAATTGGGATGCTCACTTATTGACACAGTGTGCACAAGCCCAAGAAATGTAAGGATAGGCCAAAGCTTAAAGGGGGATTGAGTTGAATGATTATTTTAGTGAAAAATACACATATATAAAACTTCCACATGAACCAAAGGTGGCTTCTCCCCATGAAAAAATTTCCAACTATATCACAGAGTGCAAAATGGGCAATAATGAACTATTAATGGTTTTATATCATGAAACTAACAGTAAAAAACCAACACACACTATGGTACTGACTGTGGCTAAGGCTACAGCATATTTCATGTTCCACAAAAAGACCTAGAAGTAAAACTTTTTATGTTTTTCCTTTTTGGAAACAATCAGGAAATTCCCAGAGTAAAAGCTTTGTTAAGACTTAAGAAGTTTTTGTATTGATTTCTGGTGAAACATTTTTATTAAAACCAAAATATTTTTTAAAAATCATGAAATTAAACATTTTAAAGTACAATCACCAACTAAATGTTGGAGAGTCTGTAAATACTCCATTAGGGTAGTTTGTTCCAGTCTAGTATATACACATGTCAGTCTGAGTCCTCCTTGGGGACAAGTCAGTATCAAATATTTTGCCAACAGAGATCACTGCCATTTGATTTTTTTCTCTAAATGAGTCATTCCACCCCAATTTAAGATTTTTCTTCAATGAAAGAGCATTCATGGATTGAGTCTCTTAATTTCTCAGCAGAATATTGTCAGTCTGTAATCTTTCTAGAATCATTGCAGATTTTGTCTCCAGACAGTTATAGTATGAATTAAAGAAGTAGTTACATTGGCCAATACATCTGCTAAAGCTTCAATACTCAACCTGTTGACTGTACTGCTGGGAACACAGCTCACTGGAGCCTTAACATACCACTTTCATGGAATCTGTGGATCTAAAAAGAGCGATTCTTGACTTGCCTGGCTGTGAAAGGCATGCTGAGGAAAAAGACTAGAACTGTCAGAATCCATTCTTATTTTTACATGCAGCTAATTATGGAGATGTGGGAAGCAGAAAGAAGAGAGAAAAGAAACACTTCCCATAACTCCCTCCCAGAAGCTAAGAGGAGTAGGAAAGTTGGTGGGTGAAAGGGTGGGAGACATCTGGAGTCAGAGCTACAAAACAGTCCTGGGACAACTTCCTAACATTATCTACCTAGCCAGCTTTAGGTATGTCAAAGGCATATACCTCTTTGGTATCTGTGTTCTGAGGCTGCGTTCTGAGGCTGAATCAGCAAGAGACAATATTCAGTTGTTACTGATGCAACATCACAACACCAATCACACAATCACCACAGTATTGTGTCAGTATCATGATGACATTATAATATGGCTGTCTTTTTTTCATTTGATTGCATGGCTCTCCAGCTTTCCACATGAGTTATAATGTGATATAATGTGAGTTATGTTCACCTTGCATGCATCACAGAGAATGCTACTCTGACACAAACCATTATGATAAAGTCTGATCTTGATCACCTTCAAAGCATCAAATTCTTACCACAGACTAAATGAATTAACTATACTTTAACACTTCAGCAGTTTTCTTTAAGAGTTCATTTTTTTACTGCCAGACTATAGGCTTTAATGCACTTTTATTTGTGTACAGTAAACACTGACATCCAGTGGTAGGTTAAGTGAATCACAGCTGTATTTGTTGTAGCTGTTGTCTGGAATACACCAAGTTGTTACTGATTTAAAGATGATGAACATTAGCTGGTCAGATGAACAAATCTATAATTGTGACCACTGGTTGTAGCATTAATAGCCTTGATGATCTATTTACATTTCTACCATGAAACTTGAGTCAGTTCTATGAGCATCTAGTGAAAATCTGATATAAATAGTTTACTTTAACTCCATGGAAAAAACCCTAACGATAGTAAGGATGGCCTGAACTTCTGCATGTTGAAATCTTCATTCTGGAATCTGGAAGATGTTATTTCAGTTTGTCCCACATTAATCTTGCATACCAAAACCAAGTTACTTCACTGAGATCATTTTGGCAATATAGCATTATTTTGTTTAGCCAGATGTAGGTAGTAAACAAATGCTTACAGATTATCCTATGTCTTTTTAATAGATTCTTATCCCAGTCCTTAAAGCAGTCCTTTTTCTCTTTCAGTTCTGTTGCTGTCCTAGGGCACAATTTTCAAGGTTCTATATGCCTTCACCATCTCCTGATGTTAATGAAAGTTGAGGGGATTTAACCACATCTAGGTCAAGACCCCCCCCCTCCTTCTTTTTTTTTAAACAAAAGGGTGTGTGTATGTCTTTAGTCATTCCTATATATTTTTCTCCCACAGTATTTTCCATTGTCATACACCTCATCCTGAAGCATCAGAAATCTTGTTTAAGAAAAATGTCTCTGATATCCTGATCTGTTTAAAAGCTATGACTGATCTTACCCTTACCAGAACCTACAGTAACGGAGCACTTCAAACTACTTTGAAAGCAAAACGTGCTAAATAAAACTCTAAATTAGAATTCTACTTCACTGATTTGCTTCTAGTACTGTAGTGCCAGATGTGATGAAACAGGAATGTTCTTAACAAATACTGATCTCCTTCTTTGAGAAGGTGACGGATTACTTAGACAAGTAAGGGCAATGCGGTAGATCTAATTTACCTCGACTTCAGTAAGGCGT